>JAQRGC012280821.1:0-12790 GCA_028659135.1 Plantago lanceolata
TAGCTAGCTTATCTGATTAGAGTCATTAGACCATCCATTATTAGGCTTGTAAAGTTGGAACTAGCATATCAGCAAGTCCTCTTTGCTTAAAACAGCAAAATCTACACACACACATTCATATGATATGACAGCAATAGTAATGAAATGTGGTAAAAAAAACAGAACTAGATTGTCTTTGACAGCACTCTAATGTTGTTTTCCAACCACTGTAGGTACAAGAAAAGTAGAACTGTTAATTTAGAACTCCTTTCTTCCACATTTTGCAATTTATACCTCTTTAAATTATTCCATATGCCACTACCTAATCAACCAAACACTCCCTATAAATCCCCCTTCTATCTGATCTATCAGCACAACAACAACAACAAGAGTTGAGTTCTTCACTCATCTGTCTTCTGTATCCTCTAACACAAAGAAAGATGGGTGCCTCTCAGTTACTGGTTTCAGTTGGAATCTTTATAACACTCATCGCTTTGGCTGCGGTTCCTCGTTCTGCTCTGGCAGAAACCAGGCATTATGACTTCAACGTATGCTATTAACTATCCGTACGTGTTTAAGCTATGTTTTTTATTCGTAGTTTTATAAAACAGTCTTCTGTCTCAAACATTTGCAGGTTAAGCTGCAAAAAGTCACACGATTGTGCCACACGAAAAGTATAGTCACTGTAAATGGGAAATTCCCTGGACCACGTATCGTAGCAAGAGAGGGTGATCAACTAGTTATAAACGTGACGAACCATGTTTCCAATAATATCACCATTCACTGGTATATATATACACAAGTTTATATACTCAGCTTAATAATGTTCTAACTTCTAATAGTTACTCATGTGGAATTCTTATTAGCTAGATACTAAATGTGACAAATGTTATAGGCATGGGATCAGACAACTTCGCAGTGGATGGGCAGACGGTCCAGCATATGTAACTCAGTGTCCGATACAGACCGGACATAGCTATGTGTATAATTTCACTGTGACCGGACAACGTGGAACCCTTTGGTGGCATGCACATATTTCATGGCTAAGAGCGACACTTTATGGCCCTCTAATCATCCTTCCAAAGAAAAACGTTCCTTACCCTTTCGCGAAGCCTTACAAGGAAGTTCCAGTTGTATTTGGTAAGTGATCAATGTCATAAACAACTTGGCCATCTCTTGAAATGGTTTATAGCAGAAACTCTTTCAAAGAACACTCTATTTTCTTCTGAAAACATGCACTTAATCCATCACAATTTTGCTAAAAGTGTATCAATTCATTTGCAGGGGAGTGGTTCAACACGGATACTGAAGCTATAGTGAACCAAGCTACACGAACAGGAGGAGGCCCAAATGTATCTGATGCCTACACAATCAATGGACTTCCGGGGCCATTGTACAACTGTTCTGTGAAAGGTGCAAATTACATTCGTCAAGGAACTGATACCATTTAGATAACTAAGAACATGAAAAAATCATTTAGGCATTTTCTTAATTTCATTTTTTGTGTGTATGTGACAGATACATTCAAATTGAGGGTAAAGCCAGGAAAGACATACATGCTTCGTATGATCAATGCTGCACTCAATGACGACCTTTTCTTTAGTATTGCCAATCACACCCTCATTGTGGTCGATGTTGATGCAATATACGTCAAGCCTTTTGAAACCGACACAATTCTAATAACCCCTGGACAAACCTCCAACATTCTTCTAAAGACGAAACCAAACTTTCCAGGTGCCAAATTCCTCATGATGGCTCGACCATACGCTACCGGGCAGGGCACATTCGACAACTCAACTGTTGCCGGTGTCCTAGAGTATGAATCTCCTTCATTACACTCCGTCTTCAAGAAAAAGCTGCCACTTTATAAACCAACTCTCCCAGCTTTAAACGACACTTCATTCGCCTTCAATTTTACGCAAAAGCTAAGAAGCTTAGCTAGTCCACAGTTCCCTGCCAAAGTTCCACAAAATGTTGACAAACATTTCTTTTTCACAGTAGGCCTAGGAACAACCCCATGTGACCTGAAAAATAACCAAACCTGTCAAGGGCCTAACGGGACGAGGTTTTCAGCATCAATCAGTAACATATCCTTTGTTCAGCCAACAACAGCTCTTCTCCAGGCTCATTACACAGGCCAGTCCAGTGGAGTTTACAGCCCAGATTTTCCTTTCAGTCCTTCCAACTGGTTCAATTACACCGGAACCCCTCCGAATAACACAATGGTGGCAAATGGGACAAAACTAATGGTTTTGAATTACAACACAAGTGTTGAGCTGGTGATGCAGGACACCAGCATTCTTGGTGCTGAAAGCCATCCTCTACATCTCCACGGATTCAATTTCTTCGTCATTGGACAAGGATTCGGGAACTATGACCCAACCAATGACCCGAAAAAGTTCAATCTTGTTGATCCGGTTGAGAGGAACACTGTCGGCGTGCCTTCTGGTGGATGGGTTGCTATTCGATTCTTGGCTGACAATCCAGGTAAATAAACAATCTCAACCTGCATGCCATACGAACACAAAGGAAATTAAATTGGACTATTAGCATGCTACAGAATTTCTCATTGTGGCTAATTTCACTTGCATCAGGTGTATGGTTCATGCATTGTCATCTGGAAGTCCATACGACGTGGGGTTTGAAGATGGCATGGCTCGTGTTGGACGGGAAACTTCCTAACCAAAAGCTCCTTCCTCCGCCAGCTGATCTTCCGAAATGCTGAAACCGTAAACATGTTGCTGAGATTTCTTCACTTGAATGACCTGAGAGTTATTTTGTTCATTTTGTTTTCTTTGGATTTGTTTTCTCTAACAGAGTGAGCTGACTGGTTTCTCTATCCTGGTTTTGCAAGCATATTAACATTGTCATTGTTTGATTCCATTGTAATCCATTTCATTTAACAGTACATGTTATTGGGAGCTATTGTAATTTGAATGAGTTCAATAAATTAAGATCAATTTGATTGATTATCTATATAGTATGCCCCTGCCAAAAACCTGAGGATGAAATGGTTCCGAAGAAATCTTTCATTGCTTTAATCTTGAATTCGTGAACACGTGTACTCTCGAGCAATAACCTTCCCCAATACGCTGAGATTTGAGATTGCAGTTTCCAGTAGCAGCATTTGTGTATACATGGATGCAAGCATAAACAACAAATATATTAACTCGTTGGTTGTAACTTGTAACCGCTTGTGTTTGGCTACGGTTATGTTTAGGAGAAGATGCATACAATATATTGCCACCGTTCCATAAAACCAGAAAAAAGGCTAAAGAACGACGATTATCAGTCACAACTTAGGCTTCAATGCCAAAATACACTAGCACAAACACATTTGGTTTGCACTCGGAGTCTCATCAATCTACAAAAGATCCATCCGAGCAATCTACTATACTCATATCCGGTTCAACACTGCCTCTGCAAGCAGCAGTATTCATTCATCAACAAGAACAATTATCTCTCCTTCATGTCCATTTCCATCACCTCATACAAAGTACGATACCTCTTGCCTGCAGCACCGGTACTCCTGACTTTATCCACCACTTGAAAAAACACATGAGCGATTTTCTTTGTCGTATGTTCCATTATCAGATTGCCGCGGTCTGCTAGCCTGATATTCGAATCATGAGCAAGAACACATTCATTTCTCTTCGAGCCATCTTGTAATTGTTATTTATGATCAAAGGTTTGACAAAATATCCAAAAATAATCCACGAGTTTGCAAAAATATCAAATACTCCAATATTTTCACTCTGGTATAAACCAAGAATCGAGCATAACATTCAATAATTAATTTTTCTGAAATTAAGGGGGGCAGCTGTTCTGCAAGCCACCCCACCCCTGGATCCTTCTCTGTTTTTACACTATTTGCATGCAGGTGGCGATTTGATATTTTCCAAAACTCGTCGACTTTTGGATATTCCATCAAACTACAGGGGTTCTAAAGCTATATGTAACCCTTTTCAATTTTGTGTAATAAATTGAAAATGTTATGCAGATTGCGACCTTGCTCTGACAAATACACCACTCCCCGATCGCGGCGTTAGGCCTATCCGTTTTGGCAGGCTTTCCACCACCTCGACGTCCCACAAGATCTTGTCATATGTACTAGTCCGGTGTGGCACGTCGTGCGTGACCGAGTGTCTCCACGGGGGCAGACCTCCATTAGGCCGTAAATAATCACCCCACAATGATCTAAGCCGAACCTGCATCCCGTCTCTCAAAGGTTCCCACTGCGTAGCAGGATCACATTGTCGCGGGGTCGATTGGACAACTTGCCTGCCCGTAAACCCTGGAAGAAATGGGTGGCTCGACGCTGTTAGGTACGTACCATGACAGCTCTGCAGGCGGACATAATCCTGGCCAAGGACCATTTCAACAGTCCATATCGCGTTTTTTTCTGATCCATCACGGCCTAGAGTTATGGTTTCGCAGTCTTCTTCCGCTACCAGGTACCTGTCCAGGTAGCTCCTGAGACGTACAGTTTGGGCCTTGGCGAAAAGATCCATTCGACGACTAAAGCTGGTGAAAGTTATAAAATGTGGTTATGATGATATGATGAGATGAGAGAGAGAGACAGGGTTACCTGAAAAACTTCCAGGTCTGATAATGGAATGATCGTTGGAGAAATTGGTTGTGTTATTGAACACCGTTTTCTCCAATTCTAATATACAAGACACAGAAAGTTCTTCCAGGAACAAAAATTAGCCGTGTTAATCCAGTGTTCATATTTATGTAGTGTATATTATTAATCCTATTACCATTTACCAATCTTGACTCTATTGCTTAAAATGGAGGCTATCCTTGAATTTCGCAAGTGTTGTGACAAGATATAGTAATGGTACGTTACGCAGTTAAACTTAAAATCAGGCAAAAGCTTGTGAATCATGTGATTATCTACGATACTATATCTACATGTTATGGAATGTGAGAGGATTTTATCTCAATTCTCAATCGAAATCGCTTTAAATAGGCCGTGGAGAAAGCGATTTTTTTCTAAATAGAGAAAATGTGACCATGTTTTATATTAGTGATTTCGATTAACATATCATTATAACACAAGTATTCGCAGTGGGGATGGGAATTTTTAAGGCCAACTATGCATACTATTCGCAGTGGGGATGGGAATTTTTAAGGCCAACTATGCATACTTCTTTGATGGGACGGTGTCATAAAAGGTCGAACACTGGTATTCGATTCGAGCAGACTACAACAGTCCGGTCTAAACACAGAAAGAAGAGGTTAAGGCTCAGGGCCTCCTTAGTCCTTACCTGTCACGTGTGGCCATGTTTTAGTACTTATTAGGCCTACCAATATAATGAACATGGTTTACCTTCATACAAAGATTTGCGCCACGTACAAAATCGATTGTCTAAGTCTAAAGTAAGACATGGTTAAACTAAGCGAGTGTTAATAGTTAAATTTTGTACTAGTATACTATTTGAAGAGCGGTTTCTTGCACACTAGGGGAATTGATCAATAAACTCCCCTCTCGTGAGCCACACAGTGGGACTCACTGTTACAATGAGAGGGATTGATCAACCCTCTAGGATCTAATTAAGGCTGAAAGAACTAGCTATACATTTATGTTTCCAACATATTTTATTGTATTATTGCGAATTGAACGTAACTGTTATGTGAAAAGTGAATTAATTAACCATGCATGAAGAAGAATCTACGGGTACAGTAGGGTAAAAAACTAAAATGATTGTCCTCTTGGATTTAACCTTTGGTAATTAAGAGAAGCTGGTCCAATAGTACTGCATGAAGGAATGCAAATCTTGTGAGCTAAGGGAGTTAAAATGAAATCCCTGCAGGGAGAATGAATGAACCAAAGAATCTTGTACTCTCTGTACTTGCTCATATCTGTTGAATAGAATGCACATCATCTCCTCTAATCAGAGTTCAAGTTTGAAAAGCCAGCCAAATTTTCATGCGTTGAACATGGACCGACACGTGGACCAATCACATGCATAGTTTTGTGTATATAAGCACTACTAGCATGCATGCAATACACACACTTCATATCCAACCAGCAAATGAACACTAGTAGTATTATTGATCAAGGGAAAGGAAGAAAGTTTGGAAAAGCTAGAAGAATAAGAGTTTCGGCCAGAAAATAACACGATAATGTATATTCTTGCCGATTTCTCTTATTCTACTGGCTTTTCTAACTCTTTTTCCTTTCCCAGTTTAATTCTCTGTTACAGAATCACAGCATGCAAGCAATGTACTTTGGTATATTATGGGAATGGAAGAAAGTTTCGTAAAGCTAGAAGAATAGGAGTTTCGGCCAGAAAATAATTACATGATAATTATATACTGTGTTCTTGCCGATTGCTCCTATTCTACTGGCTTTTCTAACTTCTCTTCTGTTCCCTAGCTAGCTATATATATGACCCAGTGTCTTGGACTCTTGGTGTCATGAAAATCTCTGCCGGAGATATTTTTACTACTCCGACCGCTATTTAATTTGTTAAGTAGACACATCTAAATGGCATACGAAATTGTTTTATTTTGAGTCGAATTTCGATTTGTTTCTCATGGAAATTCCTAGATTATATTGAAAATATATTCTTCTTGTTCTTGTAAAGAATCAATTTGATGGAGTGGTCTAATTTCGATTATATTATATGTGCAGGCATTTATAAGAGGAAGCTACGTACCATTTGCAACAATTGCGGTCCGGGACCAAGGGGAAAACCATGAACCGATGAGCCATTTTTTATGGAGCTTTTTTCTCGAGAGGATTAATAAATTGCAATTAATTTGTAAAAGATTTTGATTCAACAATTTGGGTGATCATTCAACTACTGTATTTGTAATTTTAAGTTTTTAACTATGTTTAATCTTTGGTATGTTCCTTAATTTTTTTTTTTTTTGAGAATAAAAAATGTATTCATCATAACTCAGCACTCCAAGAGTTGCTGATACAAGTCGGGAGAGTGGAATCCCCATTACAATCCTCGTCAATACGGGAAGCTAACAAATGAGCCAAATTGTTGCCTAAACGTCTAACAAAGCTAAAATAAGAACTATCACAAGACGTTAACAAAAACTTAAGAAGTTACTAGAACCTTTCTTGCTTGACGGCTCTCATGGAACATCTAGAACAATGCCTGTAAATTAGTGGACACTTTTGCAGTAATATATAGTACTATTATAATATCATTATATCTGACGCGTTATCGAGGACCTCGTTTGAAAAAGAACTTCATCTGGGTGGGACTTTAATTACCAGGACTAACTAAGAATATTTTTATTTAAAAAAATGGAAATGAATTATAAATATCACAAATATTGGAGCGAAAAAAGGAAAATGTAACATTGACGATTAAAGGCAATTAGGATTTTTTTTATATGCTAGGGGGCTACACACTGCAATACCCAACTCAGATGATGACACGTGCACGAGGGTATTATTCTTAAAAATTAAAATGACAAGTGTATTAGGATTTTCTTTTTTTACACTTGTCTTCATCTCAACAAGGTGTTTTACAGTGTATATGCCCCTAGCATCTAATAAATCGCAATTAGGTGTGATGATTCAGATCGGATAGTTTCGATCAATTTTGATTGGGATAATATAAATTGAGTTATTCAGATTAAAATTTATTTGAGTGATCTCGAACAGTTGAACAAAATATTGTGGGTGGAAATTAAAATTTCCGGTCGATTTTGCCAAGTCCAATTGGACCCATCAACTGATGTAATGATAAAGCCCAAATCATGCAAGCCCAACAAGGCAGTGGACTGAACTCAACCAGTATATGGGCATTAAAAACTTGAAAACAATAAAAAGAAAAACAAGTAAAGGCGGGAAAATCAAAACACCCCCAAATTATACCCTCGCCGTGAGTACGCCGGCGGTGAAACCTAATGTCAGGCGGCGGCCGGCCAATTAGAGTCCTAAACGTGGCGGAGAAGCCGTCAGTGGCGAAGGCGGTGTCCCAAATACTGTCCAGAGCCAGCAGCGGCGGTCTGAGGTCGCGCAATGGACGCTCCATATACAACAAGATTTTCGAGTTCAGCTACACCATTAACAACCAGAACGTTGAGATGTCCTTCACTTCCGTCACCGGGCATCTCATGGAGCTCGAATTTGATGATCGCTATCGGAAATGGTACTCCTGTGACCCGGTGGACCTCTACCAAGCTTCTGTCAGAAAGTTCGTGCCTCAGGTAATAGTGTACAGGCTGCAATCATTACATTTTCATGTTTGAACTTGTGCAATCGTGTATCGGAAATGGCATGTATTATTAAAGTTTTTTTATCTTTTGCTCTTGGGAAATGATGGATATGAGAATGTTGCATTTACTTTTCGACAAGAAATTGAAGATTTGTTTGATGTCTTTTGGTTAATTTAGGACAAGTCAGATATCGAAAAGACACTGGATGAAGAAGCTAGAAAGTGTCAATGGCTTGTGTTGTGGCTTGATTGTGACAGGGAAGGAGAAAATATAGCTTATGAGGTCGTCGAAGTTTGCTCACGAGCAAACCGTAATCTCAACATCTGGAGAGCTCGTTTCTCTGCCTTAATAGATAGGTTTGTTCTGCACTTGTGTACACTGCTTTCTTTTTTCATCTTTATTAACGTGCACTCATGAATAAACTTGATGCTCAGGGAAATACACCATGCAGTGCAGAACCTTGCCCGGCCTAATCAATTGTTTGCTGATGCTGTAGATGTTCGCCAAGTGAGTTACTGTATGTTTTAATTATTTGTTGTTGGTTTTTTAGCTTGTGAAACACAAATCACTATTGACTCAATAATGTTTACATATTCCTGTAATCACTTTGTGTATCATTTTAACCTTCACATTTAGTATACTGCACTTGATATAAAACTGTATCACAACGGTGTTGAGTGTGAGAACTTGGAGACAAGATGATAATGCTGTCTAGCAACTATGTATGGTTTTCACAGTTGGTAAATTTATTGCAGGAAATAGACCTGCGGATAGGTGCCTCTTTCACCCGGTTTCAGACTATGCTTCTGAGAGATGCATTTGTACTTGATGTCGCCACAGATGGCCGAAATGTTATTCTAAGCTACGGTCCTTGCCAGGTGAGCAACACTTGTACTTTCTCTGGCAAGCAAGATCATTTTATCTTCTATGTTTTATCTGATCAAAGTCATTATGGCTTCTGGAGTCTCATACCTTTACTCTCATTGTTGTTTTATGTGTGAAATTATATGATTAGCTTTATCGATATTGCTGATATGGTTGCCTGCAGTTCCCTACTCTGGGCTTTGTTGTGGAGAGATTCTGGGAAATCCAGGCCCATGAACCTGAAGAGTTCTGGACAATTAATTGCACCCATAACTCAGATGATGGCACGGCCACGTTCAATTGGATGTAATAGTCATGTTGTCATTACCGTCATCTATTTATCAGTTTAATAATTAGTACTGAAGTCAAATTCCTGTGTCCCTTGGCAGGCGTGGGCATTTGTTTGATTACACATCTGCAACAATATTATATGAGATGTGTCTCCAAGAACCTATTGCAACTGTGAGTCACACTGAAAACATCAATCTCTAATGAACAGACTCTTCACCGTTGGATGATAATTAACTTTCTGATACTTCCACCTTCAGGTGACAAGTGTTAGACAGCAGGAGAAGCTGAAATATCCTCCTTATCCCTTAAGTACGATTGAACTTGAGAAGCGTGCTTCACGTTACTTCAGAATGGGTTCAGAACAGACCATGAAGGTAGTGCATATTTCATAATTTTGTTTACATAGGTAGGTAGTGCACTCGCTGGTTGCTGCAATAGTAACACTTGTTATGCTTCACACTATTCACCGGTTGTTGAAAACCTTAGAACCTCCGATGCCTTGTCAAAATGCAATCTTTGTAGCGCAAGATGGGCATTTCAAAAGTTCACCGCAAGAAAACATTATAATGAACGCATGGTTTTGCACATATGATTTCTTTCAAGAGTCTGGATGCAAATTTATCAAGTTAAAAAAACGTATTCAGTTCAAAATTGACATGTTGGAGGGTTATCTGGCTATGGAGAAGTTACAAGCCCTAGTAGCAACAAATGTTCGGATGCAAATTTCCAGTTGCGACATGATGGTTCATTTAAGAGTTTCCCAATCCACCTGATATTTTGATTTCTTCACTGTACAAGATACTATCTAGCTACTTCTTTTCCCCTTGTTCTTCTATTCTCATTTAGCCAAAATTTGTTGCTTAGCAACTTTTGGGTGTTCAGCTAAGTGATATTGTTGATGGCCTTTATTTGCTTGAGTTAGGAAGAGTAATTATTGCAAGAAAATCAGTTGTGGCAAAGTGTAGATTTTTCATGAAGGCATTTAGCACGCCATTGTATCTAGATCTGATAAAATAATAGCTTTAGCTTGTCAGTTTTGCAAGCATTCAGTTAAACTACAATTTCATTTTTTTTTCACTAATATATAACGTGTTGTAGTTTCTGCTCTCTAAATAGGTAGCAGAAGATTTATATCAAGCTGGTTTTATCAGTTATCCTCGCACAGAGACGGATGGCTTCTCAGAGAGAACTGATTTACATGTGAGTAACTATGTTGCACTTCGAATCTCAGTTGACTCATGAGTGGAAATGTAGATAATACTTTGTATACGTGTATTTTGTACGTCATTCTTTGGTGTATAACTGATAGTATGAATGTTCGATTAGATGGACAGTAGTTATAAATTGTAGTAAAAGATACTTGGAGAGATAAATTGTAACAAAAACATGGTTTCTGTCTTAGTATACCTCTTACATTTGCAAGATGACATAATTTGTCCTCCACTGTTAGATTTACAGTGACCATGTAGATTATTCCTCAGGTTTTTTTTGGAAGGAGAAAGTATAGTCCTAGTTTTGTTAAACCTGGTGGTGCATTATGCTCCCTTAGTAACGTATCAAGTATCAACCTGCTTCATTAACTGTAATTGATTTCGCCCACCTCTGCTTGCAAGGTGTAGACAATCGTCCGTGAACAGCAAGAACACCCAAACTGGGGCTCATATGCCCAACGCTTACTAGATCCTGAAACTGGACTTTGGAGGCACCCCAGGGCTGGTGGACATGATGACAAAGCCCATCCACCTATTCATCCCACAAAATTTTCAGCTGGAGAATCTGGATGGAGTCAGGACCACCATGTAAGTATCAGTCTGAACAGAATCTGTAACTCCTTCAGATTTATTTCATTCTGTTTACTGAACTGGCAGCCATTCTGAACTTTAAAGAATCTTTAACTGCCACAGAAAGTGTACGAGTTGGTTGTTCGCCATTTTCTGGCTTGTGTTTCTCAACCAGCCGTAGGTGCTGAAACCACAGTTGACATAGACATTGCGGGTGAACAGTTTTCTGCATCTGGGAGGGTGATAATTGCTGTAAGTTGTCCATTTATTCGTTCATCAATGTTTATGGTGGTTGTGTTCTCTGTTCAAAATATTTGGTGAACTGCATGCATGATATGACTATTGCCAAACCAGATTGCTCAGCTATCCTTAACACCTTAATAAACAATCAGTTTCTGTCCTTCGTTGTTCCATATTCTAAGTTATGTACTTGTACTTCTGGACTTCATAAATAGTTATTTCCTAGGAGTTCTAATATTGCAACTGGGGACAGTGCTGGCATGATACCTACATTTTAATAAAGGTCTTTAGCTGGAGGAATGGCATTGATGATTTGACCATTCATAGGAAACATCTTTATAGCTGTTGGTGCCCTCTAACTCGATCTATAAAGCAAAAAGAATCTTGTGAGCGACAGCCCCAGGTTCCTTCCAGTTAGAGTACACGGTTATGTACAATATCTATAAATTGATCTTTTGCAGAAGCTTTATGTCAAGCCTTGCATATTTCCGTCATATTTGAAATCCATTTTTTGTGGTAAACTCCATCATGGCCTTTGCATGGTTGAGCAGAAGAAATTTCTTTTAACTATTCCCAGGATATTCAAGTCTAACCTAAGATTGTTTGTCAAGTCAACATGTGATACTCCGTGACTAGCTTGTGAACTTCTAAACTTCACCTTTTCTTTCCAATCAGTCCGCTAAGTGCTAAAGAATGTATGAATCAGGGGTGTACTGTCATTGCTAATAAAAGTTGGTATCTTAAGACACTCGATAATTATGTTTTTTTTTTTTTCACTTTATTATAGCAATCAATCAATTATCTTTACAAATAAAAGTTAACGTGAAGAGATATTCTTTAAGGGAGACAGTGTACACAATACTCCCGAAAGGAATTAAAGCCTTTGCTGTGTAATTGTAGTTTATCTACTTTTTGCACACTGGGCAAAGTATCAATGCCTCTCTATTCTGTATCACAATTTTCTCTTATCTAATTTGTGGAGAAGAATCTTTCACTAGATTTAAATTAATCAATTTTGCGCTTATGTCGACCAGAAAAATTACTTGGATGTGTATAGATTTGAAAGTTGGGGAGGTTCGATGATCCCACCGTACGACCATGGCCAACAGGTAGCTTATGCATCTCTTTGTATTCTCTTTGTATTGCCTTTTCAGGAATGTGTTCCTCAGTTCTTTGCGATTACTTTTTACTTAATGGTAAATCATATCTTCCAGTTGCCACATTGTTTGATTCACAGTATCTGATTATTTACTTTCAGATAATGAGTGCACGCGCGAGCGCGCACACGCACGCACACACACACACACACACACACACACACAAAAAAAAACGATAATAAAATCCATTATACCACAGGTAATGTTATCACACTGGTACAATGCATCGTTGTGTTTCAGTACTTCTGTTTCCATTTCATGACACTAAAGCACTGAGCTTATCGG
>JAQRGC012280850.1:0-10200 GCA_028659135.1 Plantago lanceolata
GTAAAAAAATGATTAGGTGGATGACAAGTACTTCTACTCTTGCGAAAACAAAGACAACAAGGTCCATGGCTGGGTAAGCAATGATCCTGTTCCTGTGGGATTCTGGATAATCACACCAAGCGATGAGTTTCGCACTGGCGGACCATTTAAACAAGATCTTACGTCTCATGTTGGTCCTATTGCACTTTCTGTAAGTACTTAACAAGATAACCTACTACGTTTTTTTTTTCTTTCGAAAACTACTTCTTTCTGATACTGTTAACTTATATGTAACCTTGTGCGTATATGGAAATCAAGATGTTTATGAGCGCACATTATGCCGGTAAGCATCTGTCTCCGCACTTTGGGAAGGGAGAGTATTGGAAAAAGGTTTTTGGGCCTGTCTTTGTTTATCTCAACTCTGATGGCAAGGCAAACTCTAAACCGTCTGTCCTGTGGGACGAGGCCAAACAAAGGGTACGTATTACTTGAGCAAAGTAATGACATCGAGCTCGCGATGTTTTGCTGATAAATGTTTATCTGTCTTTCTATATCTTGATAAACAAACATATTAGCTTGTACATTGTTGATATCAGATGGAGAAGGAGGTCGCGAGTTGGCCGTACAGTTTTCCAGTTTCGGCAGACTTCCTCAAATCCAACCAAAGGGGCACTGTAACCGGTCAATTACTTGTTCATGAAATGTATGTCCTTGTAAGAATTGGATTCACTTTCCGAGTTTACGATTGGAACTATAAACAGTTTGTACAGAGTTAAATCTGAACCTGACATTTTAGGCTGATTGATAAGCAAGCTGTACCAGCAGCCTCGGCTTATGTTGGACTTGCACCACCGGTAAAAGAAGGCGAATCTTGGCAGACTGAAAACAAGGTTATACATTGAGTTGCAAAATGTTGCTCCAAATTGTATACATTGAGGTGCTTCTAACTTGCAATGTTGTGATTCGACAGGGGTACCAGTTTTGGACGCAAACAGATCGCGATGGAAAGTTTCTGATAAAGAACGTATTGCCTGGAACATACAACTTGTATGCATCAGTCCCTGGAAAAATAGGAGACTACAAACATGCTTCCATCATCAAAATCACTCCAGGATCACATATTCAGGTCAGCAATGCGGTTTTTAAGCCCCCGAGAAATGGCCCTACTTTGTGGGAGATCGGAATCCCTGATCGCACAGCTGCAGAGTTCTTCATTCCAGAACCTAACACAACCTATAAGTCACATCCATACAGTGTACCTATCGAAAAGTAAGTCCACACAAAATCTAAATCTCGTCAACTTCTAAGGAAAAACAGGACAATCATCATTCCGATTTCCGAGTTTTTGTTACAGGTTCAGAACATATGGACTCTGGAGGCGTTACAGTGACCATTACCCTCGGAACGATTTAGTTTTCACAGTTGGCACAAGTAATTATAAGAAAGATTGGTTCTTCGCGCATGTTAACAGGTAAACATATTCATGCATCATTTTAGTACAACTCAAAGTGTAATGCGAAAGAATAACTCACTACGCGCCATCACAATTCAGGCAAGTAGGCCAGAAAAAGTTCTCAGCAACAACATGGCAGATTGTGTTCGACCTTAAGAGTGTCAGCAATGCCGGAAAGTACACTTTGCAGCTGGCCCTTGCTTCGGCTAATGGAGCTCAACTGCAAGTACGTTCAGTACTTCCGTTAATTAACTCTAGCAAACATGAACTTATCAGTGGTTATATATAACTTTGTGTGACAGAGAAACTTCACTTTCGTCCACAGGTTCGTATCAACGAGCCAAAATCGCCTGCAGTTCTTATGACAAAAGTGATAGGCCAAGACAATGCAGTAGCAAGGCATGGAATACATGGGCTGTACCATCTGTACAGCATTGACATAGATGGCAATAGGCTTGTTACTGGGAAGAACACAATTTTCCTTACACAGGCTAAAGCTACCGGTTTGGGTTTTAGTGAAGTTATGTACGACTACATCCGTTTAGAAGGACCGTTGTAATTTCGGGTTATGTGAACAAGCATGCATCCTGTATATATATACAGTGATGGAGAATGGCAATCGGCCTTAGCCCTGCTCTTCTGTGTTAGTGTATTTTAGTTCCGGTTTAACTTCGTTTTTATGGTGGTTAGTTGATTCTAGCTAACAGCTCCTTTGCAAGTTCCATACTAAGACTGTTACCGAAGTTAAGTAATGAGTATCTGATTGGATCCGATTATTTGGACCGATAATAGTCGATTGGGACCTGATCGATTAGTGATCGGACACTTGCAATTTAACAGTCACTACTCTAGTTTCCAAGGGCCAGTCAACACATGCAAGTCATTAAATTCTAAGTTTGGTCGTGCAACTCAATAATGTACTGTGATATATGTGACCTAATGACATTGACTGATATATTATTAGTCTAATTAGTCAAGTATTTGAAATTTTGAACTTATCCATTTGTTATTTTACTTGATACGGAACAATAACATATTGCACGCCAACAAAAACCTCCCTATCTCGCCCTACATTTCTGGAAGTCTTCCTCTACCAATCCCCACCAAATCTCCATGTTCCGGGTCGGACACGAGTCGTATGACCACAAAAAGTTAGAAATGCACGAAATGAGTTTTAAAATAGTCTTTTCTAATGACTAGTTCCGAATGCTTGTAAAATCGATTAACATACTTAAATGTTCGACTCGTTCAAACAACGATTTATTAGTAGAATAATATAAGGCGTGACATATATGCACTGTCTCGAGTGCAACCCAAATAAGAACTACTCCTATATAGGAGGCGTAGGATATCCCCCAGGATCGAATAAACCGATTTTTAAAGCTGAGATAAGAGCAAGTTGCTCTATGAACCCCCATAACTAATGGAAAAATGACAAAATACAAAAGCATGCATTCACATTTTCGGTCCAATTTCTAAGCTTAGTCGCTTACTGATTAGTCAACTCTTGGATACTTATAGCCTCGGGGAACTATATATGTGTGACAATTTTGAATTTTGTACAAGTGGAGCCAATACAATTTGAAGTTTGAACTTATCTATACACTTGCAAATTTTATACTCCATGTATATACATAGGAAACAAAACCAGCCCATCTTTAATGTATTATGAAGACATTATCTAGTCAATGAGACAAAGACTCCAACTTCTATAAATTATATATTTACACATAGTATACTTGGACTACTTAGTAGTTTACATCATGTACATGCATAGAAATTTCATTTTTCAACTTCAATCACTCATTCTATGTACAACTACCCTAGTTTCCATCCATCCTAAGTCCTAACTAACTATATACTCCCTCCTCTCCGTTTCAGAACAGTTACACCACCCGATAAGTTTAGTTCTTAGTACGTTCTGAATCGGTAAGATGGCATATGGCACCAATGATCAGTATTGGCCGGGAAACCGGTCATTCCCCGTCCAGGTCATAACCGGCCGATGGTTCATGGTATTCGCCACGACTCTAATCATGTCGGCGGCGGGAGCCACCTACATGTTCGGCCTCTACTCCGCCCAAATCAAGACCTCTCTCGGATACGACCAAACAACGCTAAACCTCCTTAGTTTCTTCAAGGACCTCGGATCCAACGTAGGCCTCCTCTCCGGCCTAATCAACGAAGTCACGCCTCCATGGGTCGTTCTCTCCCTCGGCGCGGTCCTGAACATGTTCGGGTACCTCATGGTCTGGCTCGCGGTCTCCAAGAAAATCCCCACCCCGCAAGTCTGGCACATGTGCCTCTACATCTGCATAGGTGCCAACTCCCAGACGTTCGCGAACACCGGGGCCCTCGTGACAGCTGTCAAGAACTTCCCGGAGAGCCGCGGGGCCGTTCTAGGCCTGCTCAAAGGGTTCGTCGGGCTGAGCGGGGCGATCATAACGCAAGTGTACCATGCAGTGTACGGAGACAATCTGAAGTCGCTTATCCTCCTCATTGGATGGCTTCCGTCGGCCATATCGATCGTGTTCTTACGAACCATACGAATAATCGAAGTCGGGAAGTATGACAAGAAAGAGCTCAATGTTTTTTACAAGTTCTTGTACATATCACTTGGGTTGGCAGGGTTTCTTATGCTGGCGATTATACTTCAGAAGCAGCTGAGTTTTAGCAGGGGCGAGTTCGGTGTTACTTCCGCCATTGTTATTGTTCTGCTGTTTCTGCCAGTTGCTGTTGTTGTTAAGGAAGAGCTGGTTCTGTGGAGGAAGAAGAAGCAAGATCTGGACGATGTTTCCAACCTCAAGAAGATAGTTGTCACGACAAAGCCAGCGGATCACTTGGAGGTACGTACTCTAGTATATTGCCAATTGCATCCTTTTTTATTTGCACGTTCATCTTACCTATTCAATTTCGATTTAATACGTAACTGATATAAGTCTCACTCTTTAAATTAAGTGCAAAATATTTATATGTTCGTCTCTATTCTTTTTGTCTAAAAAATACTTCGTAGCAATTTAATTTTTTTTATACGAATATAACATAATCTTTTATAATCTTTCATTTTTTCAACCAATAATACGTATGGGTCAATTTGTTTGAATTTAAGTTGCCCTAGTAGACATGGAGATTGTCTTAATCCTTGTTGAAACAGTCTTGAATGTTGAAAATCATGTACAACCATATACTTCAGCATTAAAATTGAGAGAATTCTATATCTTTTTTTTCCGATAATTCTCTTATAAATCAGGTCTATTAGACCTTGTGATTTAAAATGAGTTACGTAAATGACTAGTTGACACATGTGTCTGTAACCGTGTGTTTTTTTTTAGTCTAAGGTCTAACACATTAAGTTGCAAATTGGATCTGCAGGCAGCGGATCCGCCACCGCCGCAACGGATCTCCACCGTAGATCAGCCTCACAAAGAATCAATCTCTTGTTGGAACATTAGGAGCATCTTCAATCCACCAGAGAGAGGAGAAGACTACACAATCCTACAAGCCCTTTTCAGCTTAGACATGATGATTCTCTTCTTTGCCACCATATGTGGAGTTGGAGGCACACTAACGGCTATAGACAACCTAGGCCAAATCGGTTCTTCGTTAAACTACCCGAAAAAGAGCATCAGCACGTTCGTTTCCCTCGTCAGCATCTGGAACTACCTCGGTCGTGTGGTATCCGGTTTCGGGTCTGAGCATTTCTTGAAGGTCTACAAGTTCCCCAGACCCCTCATGTTAACCCTCACCCTCGTGGTCTCCTGCATTGGCCACCTATTGATAGCATTCGACGTGCCTAACGGGCTATACGTGGCATCGATTGTCATAGGGTTCTGTTTCGGGGCCCAGTGGCCCCTGCTTTTCGCTATAATATCTGAGTTGTTCGGGTTGAAGTACTATTCTACATTGTACAACTTTGGGGCGGTTGCTAGTCCGGTAGGGCTGTACGTGTTGAACGTGCGCGTGACCGGACATTTGTATGACCGGGAGGCGGAAAGGCAGTTAACGGCGTTAGGGAAGACCAGGGGAAAAGGTGAGGAGTTAGATTGTAATGGCGCGGAGTGTTTTAGGCTTGCATTTCTCATAATCACCGCTGTTACGGCGTTTGGAGCGATTGTGTCGCTATGGTTAGTGGTTAGGACAAGAAAGTTCTATAAAAGCGACATTTATAAGAGGTTCCGACCCGAGGAGGAGGAGGAGATGGTCCCAGCTAAGGGCGGAGCCGCCCCAAAAGCTGAGGTCGGCTCCAACTAGAAGTGAAGAGGAAATACGAAAATAATGTAGAATTTCAATTTTATGCGTGCATTTTTATATTATTCCAAATTAGTACGGGATAAAATTTATTTCTCGGTCCGCCCTTATTAGGACAATTTATGCTTGAGCTTGTCATCAGTATGTAATAGTTATATAAGGACTGGGATTATGCAGTATAAATTAAATTCAAGTATTTAGAAGTGTTTAGTGTATAGATAGGTTTGAAAATGGTATTGTTGTGAAATGTGATGGATTGCTTCACTTACGTTCCTAGCTTCGCGTATAGAATTGGGGTGGATATTCATACCTTTTTTTATCCGTCGGGTCAATAACTAGTTTATGTAATGTTATTAATTGCCGACCTTAAAATTTTAAAATCTGTGTCCGCGCTGGCCTAGCTCGTACCTATATGATTGGTCACGATTCACAAATGAACTTAAGTTTTGTAAATTTCCCTTCTCGAGATTCGATGATTAATTCTTAATTAGTATAGTTAGATAGGACCACGGTCCACGAGCATCAATCTTTGGTTGGTTACATGAAAGCAACTAAGCAAGTACAGCTAGCTTCTTAAGTGACAGGATTAATACGCAATTTAGTCACGTAGTTCAACAAATGTATGTAATTTAATTATTACTTGGGTCTAACAAAGAAATAAAAATAAACACCGTAATAATTTACAATTTTAAAAATCTTAAATGAGTGGACAACGCTACTCATAATGCATATCATCTCGGAGAGTAGCTCAGGAATAAGTCCACAACGGTGCAAAGGGTTGGTCATTCGGCCTGAGGGTTATTACAAAATATTGAATGAATATATATTAACTAAATAAAGGGAAAATTACGTTAATAACAAATTACTACTCAGTACTCACTTAGGCCGGCAGGATTACACTTAACTTTAATCCAACTTTCCACATTTCATTAAGTCCCACATACCATTTATTTTGGGCCTATCTCTTTTATATAAATTGGTCTCCAGTGCCAAGCCCAAGTGTTAAATGTAATTTACCTTTTTTTTCACTCATGGTCAAATTAAAGTGGCTCCAAGTTAATTACATGCATATATCCTCATTATCTTTTCTACATCTCAGAGTAAATATTCTTTGACATTGAAATAATTAACAAGTGTCCTTATAAATTTAAAAAAAACTGGTGTTTTCAGTTCCAAGCTATTTTTTATGCAAAAAAGGAAAAAAAAAAAAAAATGGGGCTCAAAATTGTTACTTTGATGGGATTATTTCTGCAGCTCTTCATTTTACTGTTAGGCTCCCTCCTCCTGCCTTCAGAGTGAGTTTTACTATTTACCTCCGCAAAAACTTCTCGATTTGGAATGTTATGTACTTGCAACCGGGCTATTTTAAACAATTTATTAGAGGGTATACCAATGGTTACGTATCGTACCCCATGGTCTAAAAGAAACGGAGCGTTTTAACGTATAATATTTTGAACTGCAGATCACTTGCACAGCAGGATTTCGAAGACTTTTATCAGGAAGATTTCCCAGATAATAATTATGAGGTTCTTGCACAGCGAAATGAAGACTTGCAAGTGTATGGAGTGAAATTGATTCACCAAAATAATGAGGTAAAAAGTAAAAACTACGTACACGTGATCATTAATGGTACGAACTTCCTCCGCCCCAACATAAGTTTAACATGGTGTGCAGGTTGTAATGAACAATGGGATTGTAAGTGTGACCTTGGCAGCTCCAAGTGGTGATGTTACCAGTGTAACATATAGAGGGGGTGACAATCTGCTTGAAATGAAAAATGAAGGATCCAACCGAGGGTAATACTTAATTCGTTTCTCAGCGATGATCAGGAGATAATAAGTAAATTCTCTGTTCGATTGACAAATGTCGTAACAAGTGTTGTTATACATGATCATAGGTATTGGGACGTTGTCTGGGGATATAAGAAAGGAGTTCGCCAGGGCGTTATGGACAAGTAAGTAGGAAGTACTCGAGTAACATGTCAAATGCGCGCAGACAATTTAAGTGATTGGAGGTTGTTTCTTTTTTTTGCAGGCTGGCAGGGACAGAATACAAGGTCATAATGCAAACCGAAGATCAGACAGAGATTTCATTTACGAGAAAATGGGAACTTGGTAATGACAAAGTTCCTCTGAACGTGGATAAGAGGTAAGGTTCATTTACCCGAAACTGTAATAATCTGCCAATAGATACCTTGCAATCATTGTTGAGATCAGAAATTATATACAGATTTGTAATGATATGCGATTCCCCTGGATTCTACACTTACACAGTCCTTGAGCGCTTGAAAGGGTGGCCTGCATTTGGAATCGGGGAAGGGAGATTCGTCTTCAAGCTTGACCACAACAAGTACACCACCAGTGCCTCAGTCTCATCCTTGTAAAGTTCTGATATGATCATATTCTAACCGAAAATTGTGTAGGTTCCATTACATGGCCGTGTCAGATGAGATGCAAAGGATCATGCCAATGCCCGAGGATCGTGCTAAAGGCCATGTTCTTGATTATCCAGAAGCTGTACTCTTGACGAATCCATCTTTTTCCAATCTGACAGGGGAGGTAATCTTGATGCGCGCAGATCCTGATCACCCATTACACATTCATTTGCACGAGAAATTTCATATCATCATTTATTGACATGGAAAAATTGTGAGCTAGGTGGATGACAAGTACTTCTACTCTGTCGAAAACAAGGACAACAAGGTCCATGGCTGGGTAAGCAATGATCCTGTTCCTGTGGGATTCTGGATAATCACACCGACTAATGAGTTTCGCACAGGCGGACCTTTTAAGCAAGATCTTACATCTCATGCTGGTCCTACTTCACTTTCTGTAAGTATCTAACATATCAATATTGTTACCTTCCGATGCTAGCTGTGATTACTAATTACCTTTGTGCGTACATTGAAAGATGTTCATCAGCTCGCATTATACCGGTCGGAATCTGTCTCTTCACTTTGAGGTGGATGAGTACTGGAAGAAGGTTTTTGGGCCTGTCTTCATTTATCTCAACTCTGATCATAGAGCCATGTCTAGTCCTTCCATTCTGTGGGGCGATGCCAAGCAAAGGGTGCGTATATAGAGCATTGATATAAAATCCCTGTGATATGCTTCTATATAATCGTTTCTGAAGTTACAGTTTCTCTTGTATAATGTTGATATCAGATGGAGAAAGAGGTTGCGAGTTGGCCATACAGTTTTCCCCTTTCGAAAGACTTCCTCAAATCCAACCAAAGGGGCGTTGTAACCGGTCAATTACTTGTTCATGAAAAGTAAGCCTTTCAGTTAAACTTTAGGCCTTATTTCTAGTCTGATTGAGATTAAAACATAATGTGTAACAGTGGTGCATAAAAGTAATATAATGTTCGGTAGCACAATACTGGATGGCGGATGCCTTGATTCATTCTAAATGCACCGCGGTTTGATAACTAAGAGTTGAGTATTGAATATGAAAAAACAGGTTGATTGATAAGCATGCTGTGCCAGCAGCCTCGGCTTACGTAGGACTTGCCCCACCGGGTGCAGTTGGCTCTTGGCAAATAGAATGCAAGGTTGTTTAAATGCCCTTTGTCCATATTCCGTTCTTTTTGTTGAAGCTAAGCTAAATCCAGTGATACCTTGTCGAGTCGCAAACTGTACATGTAACTAGACACAATTCTAACTTATAAGGCTGTGATTTGGCAGGGGTACCAGTTCTGGACACAAACAGATCGCGATGGAAATTTCCTGATAAAAAATGTGTTGCCTGGAGAGTACAACTTGTACGCATCGGTCCCTGGAAGACTAGGAGATTACAAACATGATTCTAACATCACAATCGCCCCAGGTTGAACTGAGAGCCTGATTTCATTCTGATGTGGCTTATACAATTTTATTTGTCAGGGAGGATACTAGAAGCAAAAATGTAATTCGTGAACATTTCCAACATGTAACGTTGTTGCAGGAACTACTATCAAGATAAGAAATGCGGTTTTTGAGCCTCCAAGAAGTGGTCCTACATTGTGGGAGATCGGAATCCCTGATCGTACAGCTGCAGAGTTCTTCATTCCAGATTCTGACAGAATATTTAAGTCGCACGCAAACAGGGAACCTGCTGAAAAGTAAGTCTACTCGCATTCTAATTCATTTGCACTTTCAGACCAGAAATAGACCGTCTTCATCCAATCGATACATATGTCACAGGTTCAGAACATATGGACTCTGGAAGCGTTACAGTGACTTGTACCCGCGCAATGATCTAGTTTACACTGTTGGTACTAGTAACTACAAGAAAGATTGGTTCTTTGCACATGTTAACAGGTACATTTTCATGTTTTCTTCATGCTTGCCCGAAACGTTAATGGAATCACAGTCTTATGTATATATTTGTGATCACGATTCAGGCAAGTAGGCCAGAAAAAGTTCGCAGCAACAACATGGCAGATTGTGTTCGACCTTAAGAGTGTCAGCAAGATCGGGAACTACACTTTGCAGCTGGCCCTTGCATCAGCTAATGGAGCTGAATTGCAAGTACGTTCTGTA
>JAQRGC012280905.1:0-11385 GCA_028659135.1 Plantago lanceolata
ATGAGTGAACTCCCTTAGTAAAAACTTGTGAACTTGGGGTTCCTGAGTCCTGACAGAGTGAGTTAGCTTGCCAAGTTACTCAATACTAGTATGAATTTAGTAGTGTTCACTTCTTCACTTGTGCAAACAGTAACATTATATTACTTCAGAGGCAGGCAAGTGATGTTATATCATCATCATCATCAAGACAGCAACAACATAACATTATGATGATCATAATTCTAAAGATGTAGCAGTAGTAATGGGTGCACACACTTCCTACAACTTTTCAGCACATGGGGATGCCCAATGGCCGGCCATACACACATGCACAGAGACACTGGACCAGCAATAGCCACAGATTAATGCTTCTTGTAGCAGCTATCCTTTGAATTTGATCTCACTTTGCAAATCTCTTCATATTTCAACAAAAAGATTGTGTGATCACTTGGACTTGGGACCCAATCCATCTCATAATTCCCAAAAAGCTACTTAAATTACTCTCTTTCCTCAACAAAAAGTTAATTTGAAGTTGGGGCGTAAATTTACATATATAGGATTATTTCAGAAGTTCGGAGGGATTATTATGGTGAGTGGTGAGTGGTCGGATGTCCCATAATGCACACCCCTAGTTACGACTCTGGTGGAACTAGGTCCCATTAAAGGAAAAAAAATAGTACACTTTCAAATATTTGGTTTTGCAGATGATGTCTTGTAAAGATAGAATTGTCCTCATGGTACAAAAGGTGTGTGTGACAGGAGTTACTGTTAGACTGGACTAACTTTTTTGCTTGCAGTAATAATTTTTGTATGCCTATAAATTGAATGCATTGTTGAGCTTCTTGCTCATCATCATAAACTAGTGGATAGAGAGATCAAGAATGGCTGAGTTTAACCATCTGGTGCTAGTCAAGTTCAAGGAGGGTGTGGCAGTTGAAGATGTTCTCAAAGGAATGGAGAAACTTGTTTCTGAAATGGACATTGTCAAGTCCTTTGTTTGGTATGCAGCACAAATCCATTTTCTTACTTCTTGTTTCGAACTTTCGCTTATTTCGATACGTGATTTACTTTTCAATATTCGTTTACAGGGGCGAAGACGTTGAGAGTCACGAAATGCTAAGGCAAGGATTCACGCATGCGTTCCTGATGACATTCGGAAGCAAGGACGATTTCACAGCGTTCGCTAGCCACCCGAATCATGTCGAGTTCTCTTCGACGTTTTCGACTGCGATTGAGAAGGCTGTCCTCCTTGATTTCCCAGGTGTTGCTGTCAAACCTGCCGCTCCTAAAGATGCTCAAGAAACTACTGAGAAATAATTAAGGAGCTCAAATATGTGTTCTCTGTGTTAGATCATGTCTTTTAGTAGCTTCCTAGTGTTGTTATGATTTCCTTAAAGTTCCATTGCACTATTATTGTTGTACCAGAACTTAATGTGGCATGTTGTTCTCAATAAACTGATATTATCAAAGATTTTGACCTATGATGATGAATGATTAAAAAAGGGCTTATTCATTGCTACAGTTCGGCTGTTGTTGTGTGCCGCATGGTGATTCGGTGTGTTTGTATTATACACTTAAACACCATGATTCACACCGTGTTGTATCAAAGAATAAATCGTAAAAAAGGATAAGGGAAAGGTTACTTTTTGACAATGTTGCTTCATCCAACCTGGAGCTCTCAATCTAAGAGATAATTTACCTTAAACTAAGGTTACTGATTGGCAATCTTGTCTGCCACTTTTGACATTTAGAGATCTAGATTCTGTACATGCTATATGCAGGAATTTGAATTTTTTGTAGATTGTTAACAGTTCAGATTTAAGAAAAGTTGCTTCCTTTTTCATATACTGAACAAGTAGCAGAAAGAATAAAGCAGCAGCAGAAAGGAAGCATATTTGAGTCACTCAATTCAGCCCTATATATCACTCTCCAACTTTCTTCATTAGTACCAACAAAATGCATTGCTTGATCAAGAAAGTGTATCTTCTTCAAGTTCTTGTCTTGCTGAGTATTGTTGCATCTACATCCCAAGAAATCCCAGAAAGATCTTGTGGGAACATAACACTGAAACCCCCCTTCACAGATCCAAATTCTTCAAATTCATTACCTTTACATCACTTGCTTCTCTGTAAATCAGGGAAGCTTTATTTCAGAACCTCTATCGGCCTATTCAGGATCTCATCCATCGACTACACGAACAAACTGCTTACAGTTTCTCACAATGTTTCATCTGCTGCTGTTTTTGTGTCACCTGACCGCCTCTCAGCTGGATTTCCTTCCCATTCCAGGCCTAACTCATTGATTCTCTTCGACTGCTCGAAACAAGACTCGACACAGCTACATTTCCCATGTAACAAAACTGAACTGAGTGATCTGAAAGAGCTGGTTAAAGGGTTCAGTTCTTGTTCAGTCATTGATGATGCAGGGATGGTAGAAAAGAGTTTTCATCCTAAAGATCAAAACTGCACTCACTACAGCAGAGTCTACAAAAACGTTGAAAAGTTCGTGTTAGGAACGAGGATTTCTTACGATATTCCTGATCATGTTCCGAATCCATGCGATCAGTGTGAAAAGCGCGATGGAAATTGCGGGGTTGGGTTACGGTGTGTTTGCCACCCGAAACTATGCAGTAAGTCATTCTGTTTCAACAAAAATCTCAAACATATAGTGAAACTAATCCATTTGTAATTTTTTTTTTAGCCGTTTCAAAAAAAAACTAATCCATTTGTAATATTTCTCCATGTAACTTACTTCATTCTTTACACTGCAGGGGATAAGGTGATTTCACATGGACAAGTTCTCAAGCCTTGTGTTAACATCTTTTCTTATCTTCTTTTCTCCATATTCGTAGCGAAGTTCATCTAACAGCAGCAAGATCGCGACGATCCTCGACCACAACCAGCAGAAGATGCGAATTATGAGCACGAAAGGCGATTCTCTACGATTATAGACGCGCGATTAAGAATTTAAGATAGCAAGATGTTACACATTAGCTAGTCATTGTTGTTAGCATATCATATGTTACTTGACAAGTTGTGTAGGGGAAATTCTTACATGGACCTGGTCCATAAGACTTTGGTAGACCATGTGGCTTAAAATAGCACACAATCTTTGACTATCATGTATGACCCACATCAGTAAAAAGAAACATGCATGTAAGTTTCTTGAAGGACTAAAATGAGATAAAAAGGTGGTTTAACTTGTGACAGGTTCTGTGTTTTCTTCTTACAATAGACCAATGGTCTGTGGTCCACTCTTTTGATTCACCATACAATATCGTGTTCAAAACTTCAAATAATGGTTCTACTAATAATAGTACATGGTTCATGTGCTTTTGGGACACAAATCTTAATCAAAATATAGTGGTCCAAGTAGACTCGTACCTAACAGAGGACTCGAACATTGCCAGGAAAAAGACCTGTGAGGCAGTACAATCTTTTGTAGGACATCAGGCACATTATTTTCGTATAGTCGTAAACAAGGCACCAAGATTTGGGTCAAAATCGCTGTAAAAAAGGACGGTGAACAACCGGTAAAAGCACACATGAACAAAGTAGAAGTGTGGACATTTACTCCACAAGCAAAATCACATTCAAATGATAAAACCTGGGTCAGTATCTGCTACTGGTTCACATCTTGAATCTTGATCCAATCGGTGATAAAAAATGACAAAAGCCTATAATAATCGGATAGAATTACAGAAACTAATACATAAGGATTGTGGAATGGAGACTATTCCCACTCGATGGTTGAAGGTGGCTTTGATGTAATGTCAAGAAGAACTCGGTTTACGCCAGCAACTTCATTGCAAATCTTGGTGGATACATCAGCCAGGAACTTGTGGTCAAAGTAAAACCTGGATGTTTTGAAACAAAAGTAAATGTAAGTCACAGAGGCAGAGCCGTTTTCACTCTCAAACAAAAGAAAGAGACAAGTGAAAATTATTTTTTGGAGCGTTTGGTTTCAAGGAACGAAAAGAACTATTCCCATGAAAGCATATCAGCTGATAAAAAAGAGTAAGCCCTACTTAAGCCATCAAGGAACGAAAAGAACTATTCCCATGAAAGCATATCAGCTGATAAAAAAGAGTAAGCCCTACTTAAGCCATCAATTGATTTCAGAAAAGCATTTAATCAAATATCTTCAAGCACTTGAAAAGTGAGCAACCAAGTACTACTAACTACTAAGAAAACTCAATGTAACAGATAAAGCGAGTTATGGACTCATCCAGGGACCAAGTAATAACAATAAAGACGATGCCACTGATAAGTTATATAATTGCAGTAACATAAGTATTCATGGAAACAAAAAATAAGAATTACCAATCAGCTGTCATTCCGTCTTGACTTGTGACAGCTCTTAGTGCAATTGCATAACTATGAGTTCTTTGATCCCCTTGAACACCGACAGTTAGTACTGGCATGAACACAGCGAAAGCTTGCCATATAGTGTCATATAACCCTGCCTCTCTAATTGCTTGAATGAAGATTTCATCTGCCTGATAAATTAAACAGAAGAACCCAAAAGGATTATAATCACTGATATGTGAAAAGCAAATGCATTAGCATCTGAGGAACATGTAGATCTCTAACTCAAACTGGTATGTAGCAATAATATGCAAAAACAATTGTGTATTAGTTGCCCATTACAAAGATCAGGAGTAGAAGCTTAACTGAACTGACTAGATGTAGCCAATTGAAGTAATATCAGTATTGCTCAAAGAGCGCATGCATGCCCAAGAGCATACATGTGTTACACCCAAAGATCATTGAAGAACAACATAATTTCTTAATAGAGGGACAAAAGGTATTTCAGGATTTGCAAAAAAAAGGCCTTGCCCAAGGTCGAATAGTTAGATCAGAAGCAGTGACTTAGATTTCACTTGAAAGACAGACAATTATCTGTTCTCACAAGAAACTCAAAGAAGACCGCGATAATCTTTGAACAACTCCAACTCAACTTCGTAAAATTCCAACTAAACTTTTGCAATTGTCACTATATTGACCAGGATGTCAATTCCCCTTTTATCGAATAAAAGGTCAGAACCAAGCCTATTTCTATTACTTGGATACAATCCACCATAACATGACATGTTCCATATAGGATTCAATGCACATTGCACGAAAATGACCCATATGCTAATCAATATAAAAACACAGAAATCATGACCAGATAGACAATATGATAACAATATATCATACTACTCAAGGAGCATGTATTATACCTTGCGAAGAATGTCCAAGTGGTTTCCCAACGTAACATCACCAGGGACCCTTATTCCAAGGCCTGGCCCCGGGAACGGGTGACGCTTCAAAAATGGTTGTGGGACCCCCATGATCTTTCCGAGTTCACGAACCTGCCATGAGTTAAAAATAGATAACAGTTAAAAACAACGATACACATCATAGTGAATAAAATATGGATACAAGTGTTGAAACAAAGCAAAATCAGAGAGTGAATTCAATACCTCATCCTTAAATAGAAGTTTGAGTGGCTCAATGAGCTTCAGTTTCATGTCCTTAGGGAGCCCTCCAACATTATGATGACTTTTGATTGTGTGGGAGTGAGTCTTCCCACTTCCAGGTGGCGGGCAAGATTCAATCACATCAGGATACAAAGTTCCTTGAACCAAATAAGTAGGTTTCTTTCCTAATTTCTTTTCTAAATCATGC
This sequence comes from Plantago lanceolata, assembly GCA_028659135.1. Classification (NCBI taxonomy): domain Eukaryota; kingdom Viridiplantae; phylum Streptophyta; class Magnoliopsida; order Lamiales; family Plantaginaceae; genus Plantago; species Plantago lanceolata. The sequence continues at coordinate 5,652 of JAQRGC012280905.1, forward strand.
GCAAAAGCGTCAAAGATGGCAATAAATTCACTTCCAATGATTTTCCTTTTCTTTTCAGGATCTGTAACTCCTTTTAATTTGCTTAGAAATTGCTCACTAGCATCAACACAAGTAACAGGTAAATGAAGATCCTTTTCAAATGTCTCCATCACTCTTTCTTGTTCCTTCCACCTATAGAAATGCACAAAGCAGAATAATCAACAAATGTAAATTTAAAGTTAGTTTGTAGTTTGTACTAGTCATTAGAACCTCCACTTTTCTGAGAAATGCTTGATAGTACTGCTGACATGTTAATACTTAATAGATTAAACGGATGCTGCCTTACCTCAACAAACCATTGTCAACAAAAATACAGTGAAGCCGGTCTCCAATTGCTTTATGAACGAGAGTACCAGCAACAGTGGAGTCCACACCTCCAGACAATGCACAGATGACATGGTCTTCAGGTCCGACGGATTCTTTTATAGTTTTTAGTTCTTCATCTAAAACATCTTCCATTGTCCAGCTGGCAGTGAGTCCACAAACATCAAACAAGAAGTATTTCAGTGTTTTCATCCCTTCAGCTGAATGTGTCACCTGCAAAGAATCCACGATTCAAAATATCAGTCCTGCACATGAACTGCTGATATAAAATACAATATCTCAGATAGTAATGCATTACGTCTAAACACAAAATGGAATACAGATTTAAGGTCTAAAGTACAGAGAAATTCACAGTTGATTTAATGCCAATTTCATAGTGCAAACGTGTAGACACCATTAAGAAAAAACCAAGAGTATCTTATCAGTCGATCATTTTCACTTCGGATGGATGTTAAGAGTAGCAGCGACAGCATACAGAGAACTAAATTTACTTAGACGAGTGTTCCTCCAAAAACAAGAATTCACTCAACAGCATAACAAAATGTCGTATAAGGTGGTCACTGCTCACTAGCTCCCTATCAATCAGGTTGAACATGATGATTGAAAATCAAGGAACTTTAAAACAGAACAAGAAACTATTATGCTGGCATGGTATCTTTTAATCAAAAACTAAACCAGAACACTCTAATCAGCACAATGACTTTGATCAAGAACTAATTATAGGTTGACTAGAAGTGGACTCACATGAAATGAATACATATGCTCCTGAATTAAAACTCTCCCAAAAATTCGAGGATTGGAATTAATCCAATTATACTAAATTCATCTAACAAGTTTACTTTTGCTTCGTGACATGAAACAACTGACTTCTACACCAATTAGTTCACTTTAGGCAACAAATACAGGATTTTCATACTCAAAACCGAAATGCAAATTATACCTCCGGGTGGTATTGCAACCCATGAAACCTCTTCTCCCTATTCTCGATCGCGGCAACAGCGCCCTGTTTACTCCTCGCAACAACTTCAAACCCTTCCGGCAACCTCACCGCCTCGTCCCCATGACTCATCCACACACTCTGCCTATCCCCCACCACTTTATCCCCAAACAACCCACCCTCAACAGCCTTATGCACCTCAATCTCCATCCTCCCATACTCCTGCTTCGCCCCAACCCTCACTTCACCGCCCAGCTGCTGCACAATCAGCTGCAACCCATAACAGATACCCAAAACATGCACATTGTTAGCAGCAACATAGTCAACAAACCCGTCTGGAAAACACGGCGCGTCGGGCGCGTGGACGCTGTGGGGGCCGCCGGAGAGGATAATGACACGTGGGTTTAGGTCGGTGATGGATTTTAACGGGGAGGTGCCGTTGATGCAGAGGGAGAAGACGTTTAGGGAGCGAATTCGGCGGGTGATGAGGTGGGTGTACTGGGAGCCGAAGTCTAGGATTAGGACTAGGCCTGGTTGTGGTGAATCCATTGGAGGGGAGGTGGAGGAGACGAGCGGAAGAGTTGGAGAAGACGGAGCAAGACACACTGTTTAAATATGAATTTGGGGGAAATGGAAATGGGAGAGACGAGGGTTTAGCAGCTTAGGGTTTATTGATTAGTAAAGCATAATGCGTACGTTTCTGGATTTAATTCGCGGTTGGGAGAATTGTCGCTCCGGTAGACGGATTAGAAAGCTCTTACATTCTACGCCTAAAAAAAAAAATCAACACTGATGGTGCTACTGCAGTACTGCTAGTATTGGAAATGGAAAGTGGGTTGGGCTTGCAATGATTTGTCACAATTCCTTGGGCCTAAGCGTTGGGCTGGAAACAAGAGTTAATCCCACACTTCTTTGACGTACTCATCGGTTGCAGAAGCCTATGCTATTTGAAGCGGACTGAAAATTGATGTGAAGCTCTTGATTCTTGAGTATGAGTCATGTGGACGTAAAAAAGTTAAAGTCTCAGAAAAGACTGACTTTCCTAATACATTAGGAAAGTCAACTTTTTATAAGTGGTTCTATGGTGAGAATTAGTTTCTAAATAAACCGATTGGTTTAAAAAACATGACTTTCCTGATGTATTAGGAAAGTCAACTTTTTATAATACTTACTCCGTAAAAAATACAGTATTTTATCATGAACTATATATCACACTGTGTTACACATTTTCAAACAATATCTCGAAATCTATGGGCCAAGCGCACCCACATTTTCCTCCGTTTTATTTTGTTCTCTCTCACTGTAATTCTTAACCAATGCAGCATAGGGCATTGCAAATTTACATGTTGTATCGGTTGTATCTTCATGCAAATTGATGGTAGCTCTTTACACGGTTATACCGATAACAATGTTGCACGTGGAAATCCTATAATAGTGAATAGAGATCGATTACCTTAGTATTGATCTCTATTTCTCAAATGTACGCGTCATAGCGAATTCTCACATGTCACACTTATTTTGTGTTCCTTGCACTTGGGCAAGCACCCGGTCACCAGAATTTGCAGCAGCCAGCAGGCTGCATCTTTGAATGTTAATTGGTTAATCAGATCATTGATTGTAATTTGTGAACTGGCCCAATCGTACTTACGCTTTTATTAATCTAGCTACTTTATTCATGATCCATGTTCATATACAGTACTCCGGCCGGCCACAGTCCACGTGCTGACATGCATGAAGTCTACAACGTATAAACCTGCCGCTGATCGTTACATGAGTAGTACTCGTTCAGTGACATTTCAATCAACAAAACCTCCACAAAATTACCCTTTTCTAATTAAATTACTGGTGGCACTATAAGATTATAGACTTATAGTACATGGGAAGTAGAGAGAGGATTTATTTAAGAAAACATTTAAAAATCGAAGAAGAGATTTTGGGAGTAGAGCAGAGCTAGAAACAGCGAGCGCCGAGCGATATCATTGATTACTCAAGGTATCATATACTTGTTGTTTAATTACTGTTATGACATGAAATGAAAGAACCTTTGACCGGCCCGAGATCCCAGTTTATCAGTTAAATGAATGAAAGAATCAAGCCAAATACTGTAGGCTGTAGCAGGGCATTTATCATTCTCGCGCTATTCAACGCCAACCATATTTATTCTATTCGAATTCTAATGAACTACTGGAGTTAGTCTATGTTTTTTTCGCCCCAACAAAATTAAAGTGAAATATAAAATATAATTAAGTGAAACTGAACTTAATTGAACTTAAAATAGTGATTTTTCAAATGAAGAGAACAGAACACTAGTTGTAGGATTCTTATTTCTGCACGATACTAATAAAAGTTATGAAAATCATAAAATTTTAGGTTTTCTATAATTCATGATACAAGTTAAATGATTTTCTATTTCTTAGGAAATTTGTAAGATTATCTTCAAACTTATACCACCCCAAACTCTTTCCAAATATTTCGCTCAACATAACTGAAAGTCTATTTTTAAATTTGTAATTATTTTTCATTTTATATTTTCTTTTTCCATTATTTATTTTATTTGTTTAAGAGAGATTTACAAATCTTAAGCTCATCGTATATATTGTACAAATGTTTTAATATTCAGAGAATGAAATTGAGAGAACTTTTACAACTAGTGCTCTTATAAGGTGGGTCGGGCAGGATCAATGTTTTAAAATGCAGGCTTGAGGCGCGTCTCGAGGCGTTTTTTGGGTAAAACGCCCCGGGCGGTCTTTTGAGGCGTAAATATTCTGGAGTGTACGCCCCAAGCGTAAAGGCGCGTATTTTACGCCTTATACTCAATACTCACGTCATCAAACATATAAATTTTTAAATTTTTAGAACATATTCAAACATCTTTGAATACATTATCTGCGATGTCAAAGGAATTAGGGAAGAAAGTGTGTGTGTGTGTGCGGGGGGGGGAGACGACCTTGTCGTAGGTGTGGTCAGGTCGGTAAGTATATGGATTTTAACCTCATGGGAGTCCGTGGAACCGTGTACCAAGAGTCCGTCTTCGGGGAGACCAACACAAACTCAAAACACATTAAGGGGATAAAATTCATGCGACTTAGAGATGAATTGTTTTGTATTGGTCTTTATATGGTCTTCTTTGAGAATTAGTATTGTACCAAATTCCGAGTACTAATAATATGCATACAGTAATCAAATTTCAGTTACATCCTTCTTGGGATTGGTGGCTTTATATAGTTGTACTTTGTGCACTAGATAGTTAACACGTCTAGGTACCATCTTTCGCCTCAAGGGTAAATAAGTATTTTCCATTTACATCGACCGTAAACGTCGATGTCAGGGGCATATGTGTCAATTCAGTCTCACATGCATCTTTCTAGAATATACAAGAAGCCTTTTACCTGACCATACTGGGACAGGTATCGATGTCTCTGTCCCGACTTGCAAGTATTAAACTTGATGGAGTCGTCTTTTTTTCTTTCTCTTTGTACAGAAACTTGTCTTGTGGTGTGGTCGGGAAGTAGACAATGTCTTAGTGATTCTCTTCCCGACTGGTAATACTCTTTGGTTATAATCTCTTGAAGGTAACATTGTCATTCCTCAAAGGTCCAGGTCGGTTGGGTGCCCTTGAGGTCTGACTGAAGTCTTCTTAGATCGTGACAGGTATATTTTTCGTTCGTATTCTCAACTCGTGACATTCCACTCTAAATCGTGACAAGTATATTTTTCACTCATCGTAGGATTATATTAACTAGGTTTAGACTTAGTATGTTAATTAATTCTTTCATGTAACACTGCATATCAATTGTTGTGGACTTGTGGATTTTAATTTTGGTCCCAATCGAGCTTTTTGGGGAAAAACATTGTGGAGCAGGAAATCATCCGTGTGACTTTCATGTTTTGAGCACTCATTTGATCACAAGAGTTTAACGGGCTGTTTGGTTTAGATTTAGGGAGAAGGCTTTTTTTGGAGGTGAAAAACGTGAATAGTAATTGGATTTAGAGATTGAGAAATGGAAATTTGGTTTGGATTAGATTTAGTGGTTTATAGGTTTGTATACGGTAGGTTATGATTAAAGTGGTAATGTGTCGATTGAGTTTGATTTGTTTAAGGTTGTTAAAGTGAATAGTAGAGGGAATGTTTTTTTGGGGATTGGCGAAAGTTAGTTAAATGTGTTAGATTAGTAATATTTAAATGTGAATAGTACTGAAACTGAATAGTGACTGAAACGTAAATATTGAATATAGTCTAATGAGAGAAAAATGAAAAGAAACGTGAATAGTGATGCATTGTGTATTTTGTGTGTGAGAGAGTGTATCTAAATGAGAGTTAAAGCTGGACTAAAAAACAGGCTTCTCTAAAGACTTCCTCAAATGAGAGCCAAACATCCCCTAAGTCTTTAAGACTTACTTAAAAGTCTATTTGTTTGCTTTAGTCCAGTAAAA
>JAQRGC012280910.1:0-10026 GCA_028659135.1 Plantago lanceolata
TTGTAATATAGAAAAGATGTGAGGCAAATTTGTAATAAAAAGAAATTAATGTTGTTTGGTCAACTTTAGAATCTGATATTTGACTAGGGGTAAAAACGTACTTTTCAGGTTTTAATTCGCGAAAAGTCAAATTCGTGGGGTTAAACGTAATTAAAAAAATCTAACAGGGGGCTAGACGTAATTTTTTGACTATGAGGGATAAAAATGTAATTAAAAAATCTAACATGGGGTGTGTACGTAAATTACCCTAAATAATAACAGACAAACAGATTAACTATTTAATGAGTGCGAAGCCATAAATAAACATTGTATCATTAATCAAACGAATAATATGATACGTACTAAAATGTGATCTAAAGCGTATATCGTCCATCATTTATATTGTGTTTAGGACATATATCTTTCAATAAGCAATGTCATTTCCTTTTCCCTAGAATAATCTAGGACTGTAGCAATGTCATTTCCTTTTCCCCCAATATACGTTCCACGACTTCTTTTCCTCTCTTCATAATAATACTAACAATTTTATATATGTCAAACAATCTCAAAATCACATGTTCCTTATTATGACCAAGATCACACAATCATTGTGTCTAAGAATGAAAAGTTCTTAGAGAAGGAGTACATTTTTAATGATCTTGAAAAGGATGAAATAAATTTTGATGAAGGTCAAAATGTACAAAATAATTTAGAAGATGCTGAACCCGATGAGTCGTGTACGCATGGCATGGACATACCTTATAGTATGGGTGTCCAGGCTAGTGGGAGTATTGATAGAAATTCGGAAGAATTTACAAATGCTACTACAAGTGTACAAGGGGAACCCCGGGATGAATCCCGAGGCTCCCCTAGACCGACCATCGAGCTGACCGGGTCGGCCTGGCATGGCTTCTAAAGGGGTCCTGGTTGAAACCGGGATCCCAATTCCTCGAAATAAGAAAATTTCTCGCAAACAAACAAGACAAGACGCACTCCGTAGGTCTGATAGATTGAGAGGAGTAGCTCCTACGACTCAGTTTCTAGTCAAGGATGATGAACTTCTTGAGCAATCACTAGAATCTCTCTTCAACAAAATCTCCAACAAATTTTCCCGATCAATAGGATCTTATCCAGTAGTAGACTTTTGGTGTTCTGTAATTTTGTAGTTCTGATGTTCCATCCTCATGTTTCTTTTCAAATTCTATAATCGTTCCTTGATGAATTAATGAAATGTTGGAGATTTTTTTGATGATGCATACTCCACTGTTTACGTATAACGGCTACTATTTTGATCGAATAACAGACGAGCTCAAATCCCTTTACAAACACAGACAAATCAAGCACCACATTCATGGAACAATTTGCAGCTCAATAGTAAGGTTAAATAAGTAAATATACAAAAACAGTACTTAGACAACATTCATAAATAAAGCCCAAATCCACAAATATACCAAGCACGTGCAAAATTTTATATTAGCCCATGAAATGCATGTCAATGGACTGGGCTACCAAGCATCGCTTTTCAGTAATTCAGTGGGTCGAAAGTCATGAACAGGACTTTCGGGTAGCTGGACCATGCGAAAAAATGGTTGACTGTATTTGGGCCTGAAAATATACCAATCACGCCCTAAACAAAATACCCATCAACCCCCTTAGAACAATAAAAACCACACTAACACATGTAAAAATTAACATACAAACCATAAATAACACATGAAATCAACTAAAAACACGTAGATCTTTTAAATGTTAAAACCCTAACACATGCACTCAACTAAAACATGAAAATATGAAGTAAAAACAAACACAGGAACAAAAAATGACACAAAATTAAACTAGAGAAAGTTCAAAAGCTTACCCTCCGTTTCCTTCCGACTCTTAGACTCAAGCGCACTAGTTTTCGACTTCTTCACCAAACTTAATCATTCGCAATGTCACTTACTTCACTGTGTTTCCACTGATTCCTTGTAGAACGTCCTCAAATCGTCATTGTAACGTTGGTTCGATAAAAGCAAAACGAAAATGAAGTAATGAAGCAAAAAACTGAACATTAAATACACCAATAGAAACGAAAACCGCTCACAACTGCGATTCAGATAAGACCGAACAGATTCGAAGAGAGAGAGGTTAATGATTGAAACGGAAGAGAAAAGGTTTTGTTATTATTTTACGGTTTCTTTATATTAAGCGGCTCACCGGTTGTTTCTAAAACGGATGGTTCATTGGTTCAGTAGCGTTGGGACTAAAAAAATTGACTTTCCGTATATTTAGGAAAGTCTTGACCTACCGGAGACTTTAGCATCTGATAAGTGAAAAATATGTCTCCTACGGATTAGTATGATTTAAAGAGATTTCAGAGATAGTACGTCACGATCTCTGAGAGAAGAGCTGTTTGTCGAGTAATTAAGGTCGACTTGATCAGTTCGACTGGATTAATTGAAGGAGATAAGAATTTTATTATCATGTAATTTTTCTTATTAGGATTTGGATACATCTTATCTCGAGTGGTCTAATCCACGAGTAAAGTAAAGATGAATACTGTCACGAGTTATCCAACTCGAAAGAAGCAACACGGGAGAAGTACTTTTTTAGTTAGTGAAGGAACAATGTAGTACGTTCCAGAAAGATGCTATTTATAAGTGAAAGGACCTCAATGTCCTTTAAAGCGACATTTTAAGGCGGTCACAAGTGAAAAGACCATAGTGCCCTTGAAAGCGATGTGTAACAGCTAGGGCAAACTTTGCATAATATGGGCCACACACGTGTCATTCATCCAGAAGTCAAGTACAACTATAAATAGTCCTCAAGATTCACAAGGACATGTAATTGATTTTTCTCCATTAAATATATATTGTAATAGTACTCGAATTCTGTCCCATGAAGAGTTTTACGGCTCTTTCTCTGGTTAAAGTCCAAAACTCCGGCCTAACCAACGGCAGGTCGATTCTAACACACAAACACACTTCACTCAGATTTTGCAGGTTCTAGGTGAAGTATTGAAAAGAGAACGTTAATAAGTTCTAGATCTAAGATTTTATAAAGGTGTGACACTTGACGAGCTCACGCACGCGCATTCCTTTCCGACTTAAGACGACCCACCAGATTTTACTCTCGTCAGCATCAATATTACATACGGAACTACTATATCTTTTGAATATTACAAATGCTTTAAGGCGCTTTCACTTTTAATTAATTCGTGTATTTTCAATTCTATGTTTTCGCACACCCCTTTCGGCACTGTTTTTCCTTAGATACATCGAACCTACTAACATATAGATTGGATGTCAAGTCCATAGCTACTTTATTGCCAATTTCAAATCAAACTAATTTTACAATTTGGCTGTTTCATTCGCCGAGTATATATTTAACTTCAGAGCACATTTTGACGTGTGTGACATGGTTTTCAAGATTTTAGAACATGCAGATTTATTATTACAAATTTACAACTACTACCGAAGACAAAAGAGCAGATAACTTCTCTACTCACTGATCTGTAATTTTTTTGGCCTATAAATAGCCAAGGCTCATGGCCTTATATATGTACAGATATGCACACTACAACACAATATTAGTAAGGAAATTAAAGAGAAATTAATTTTATGGGTTTTATTAATTTTATGTGCTTTCTAGGTTTCCTCCTAGTTGGCTCAGCCTTAGGGCAAAACACTGTTTGTCCATTTGATTTCTTATTTCATTTGGGAGATAGTGTTTTCGACAATGGCAATGCTATTCGAACTCTACCATTCGGCCCCAGCCTTCCGGCAGCACACCCGCCCTACGGTCAAACTACTCCCGGTACCCCCACTGGTCGTTGGTCTGATGGCCTTTTGGACATAGACGTTGGAGGTATACTACACTCTGTGTTAGATGCTCTTGTGAGTTGAGATACGATTTATTCCAGATTTATAACATTGTTCCAAATAAAACCTTTTGTGACGGTTTTTGTAACACTTTAGAACATTTTTTCAAATGATTGTTCCAAAGAGAAAGATGCAAGTAGATACTTATGATGCTTGGATTATGCAGCAACCGCCATGGGATTTCCGGTGCTTACGCCATACAAGGGTGGCAATGCTACCAACAACAATGCAATAATATTTGCTGTGGCCGGAAGCCCCGTGCTCAATCGTACATTTTTTCAATCGAGAGGTGTCAGAATCCCTCCGTATGCTGCTCCACTCAGTACTCAAATGAGTTGGTTTCATGCATACCTCGACACTGTTTGCTCAACACCAACAGGTTTCAACACGTTTTCTTCATATTCAAAACTCAAGCATGTGCGAGTATGGTTACTTATCTTTGTTACCAACATCATTTATATTCAGAATGTGCTGATAGGCTTGCCGATTCTCTCTTCCTGTTCGGTGACGTTGAAGCAAATGATATTACAATTCCGTTGATACAAGGAAAATCCATCGAAGAAGTTACAGATTATGTGGCCTATGTGACTAGTGCCCAGATCAATGCTGCAAGAGTAATGAACTGACACCACCTCTTTCGAATTTCATAAATGTTGATGTTTCATTACAAACTCCCTCCGTCCCAGAGAAGTAGCTACGTACGTCTTGCTAGTGTATGCTCGACTAGTTTCAACTTGACTACGAATAGATCTTAAACAATGTATAGAATTCAAAGTTAATTCGTAATCAAAACTAAAACGGGGGTGGCCACTGGCCAGTAAAAATCAGTCTGTAGCTTCTTCTTTGGGCGTACATAAGCTGACATACAGTGCTGCAACAGGAAGTGATAGAAATGGGCAGAGCACGAGTAATAATACCAGGAAATAATCCGATGGGATGCTTTCCGTTCATTTTAACCGAGTTAGCCAGCAATCAAACTACAGATTATGACGAGTACGGGTGTTTAAAGAGTGTCAATGATCTTGTTATATACAAGAATAACCATCTCCAAAGTGCTGTCGCTAATCTCAGCAGCGAATTTCCAGATACTACAATATTTTACGCAGACTTCTACACTGCTTTCATAGAGCTTCTGCAAGAAGTCGATGCTGGTAAGTCAGCTCATTTCGTTCTACATTCTACATGTTTGTTTTTGTGAGTTACGAGAAACTAGTAAAACCGATAATGTTGTAACAGATCCCTGCATGGAACCAGCACTGCAAACATGTTGTGGGATTGGTGGGGATTATAATTACAACAGCACAAGGTTTTGCGGATCATCAGGAGTGCCAGTATGTTCTGATCCAAACAAGTACATATATTGGGATGGAATTAATCTCACTGAATTCGCTAACACTCGCCTTTCAGCTATTCTGCAAGTGGGAGCCAGGGAGACATTGAACTGCACAACATCTACTTCACAGTTCAATCCTATTCGTCAAGTTGTGGGTAATAGTGGCAATGGACTCAAGTCCTCAATGAAACTTATACGAATGTGATCATCAGTTCTATTTAGAAGCTGTGTGTGTGTAGTCTTGTTGAACATTTCGCTCACTTTTGTGATTACTAATAAATAAGGCTTCATGAGATTAAGAACCTGTGTGATCTGTGTGATTGATTGGTCCATGGAAGCTCTATGAAGTTCTGTTTTCAGAGCTTCCATGTTCTGAAAACAGAACATCATAGTGCTCGAAACTGAAGAAAAGCATTGCACGAAAATTCCAGAAAAGTTTCTTTATATTATCAACTAGTAGTAGTACTAATTAGTATAAATTGTCCAGAAAACCATCATGTACACATGCAATTAGTAGAAATACATATTCAAGTTGAAGCCTCATGGATCCGAGTAATTACAAAGTTCCTCCATTTGCTAGGCCACATACATACATAATACGACATACTATGAAGCATTTTTCAACAATAAATGTACCTGACATTTACGATTCGTTCAAAAACACAGGACCATACCCGTTAGCTTTCAAAACTTTCTTCAGAAGAAGAACGACAATAGCAATGGTCAGCCCAAAAGCTGCCCATGTGAATAAACGGTCATCAGTCTGTTTGGGAACCCTTGTTACTGGGGGGTTGTGTAACAGCTGCTGTTCAGTGGCAGGTACAGCATTGACTGGTTGGGGTTGGGGTGCCTGAACAACATTGGCATTCAATGGGGTTTCATTTGGCTGCTGTTCGATAATTTCATCATTTTCAGTTGGAATTGGCACAGCTTCTGTGGCAGATTCAGCTTCAGTTTCAGGGATTGACTGACTACTTTCACTGTGAGCTTGTGCTTCAGACACTTGCTCTTGCTCGGCTTGGGGCACTGGAGGCGCTTTGCTTAGCATGTATTCATGAATCTGATAATTAAACATGAACCATCAGATTAAAATCAGACGTACGTATGGATATAGTAATGACAGTGGATGGTATTTCAGTGGCTGACCTCGTCAATGAGCTTTTGACGTTCAGGAGACCCATATGTAGGAGCAGATCCACGAGATTTGATTGCAAGTGCGCGTCTCTCTTCTTTCGGGTAGTCTAGTGATCCCAGAGCACCATTTGGACTAGTAGGCATGAATGCAATCAATGCTACCAAAGCAGTACGAACTGTAAAATTCCCCAAGTACACCAATTAATCATCATATTTACACCAATAAAATCGGACGTAAATTATCATAATCATCTCGATGAAAGGTTACCACTCCAGGATGGTTGCCAGTGCTCAGGGTGATGATTTGAAATGCTCAAGCAAATCTTGGTTTGGGTTTCAAATCGACCATTTGGCTGCAAAACAAATGCGTGGAACTTTAAATAACAGGGAAAAAAACAAATATACGAAAATCATCAACACGTAGCAGACTGATAGAAAGAATACCGTCAATAACATGAATGATGGAGGCTTAAAAGGATATTCAGAGGGCAACTGAATCCTCCCATGATATATGCCTCCCTCAAACTCCGAGTCAGCCGGTCCCCTAACAGCAAATTGCCATTCAAATATATTCTCCTGAAGAATAAGATTCAAATGCACAGAAATGAATCAGCTAAACTATAACCCAGACTCAACCAAAAACAAAAAGCAAGCAGCCATGATTCAAGTTTTCAAAGGACATCACTATGAGCAGATGAGCCATACAAAGACGTGCATAACATCGAAATCTATAACTTAAGCTGATGTTGCATTTGCATATCACTAACCAGCCCAAGCGTTAAACAACTCCTCACACGAATTTAGATATCGCGTATCCATATCAAACACCAACCTCAACGAAGAAGAACAGACAAAGATAAACCTAAAGTAACAATGTTTCTCAATCATATCCACTATATCACCAATTCACCATTAAAGCTAATAAACATGAAATCAAAACTAGTTCAAATTTAACAACCAATTGGTGTTAACTGTTAACTTCACCAACAGAATAATACCAAATCATCGATTCCATTCAAAACCAGATCCAAACGTTAAATTTACAGAATCCTAATATGACGACAACAAGGTATAAATCCAGATCAAACCGACACCGGTAAAATACACAAACAAATTAATTAGCCGAACAAAATCAACAAGCTGGAATCCATTCGAATTACCTCAAGCGGAAGGCTCATGAAATCATCGGAAGGATTCGATTGCATCTCCTTAACCTCCTGCAAAATCCTCTTCACGGCCGGGTTCTTCCGGTTGTACTTATCCTCCGCCATGAGTTTCCGGTAACGGTGGTTTGCGACGCGCTGGATCTCTTCTATGACCGAGACGATAAAAGTCTTCTTATGAAAAAAGATAAAAAGTCTAATTTGTTCTGGATGGAAAGAGAGACTGGTGAGGAAGGAGGTGCGATGAGTTAAATGGAAATATATATGCTGATGTGTATATTAGTGATTGGCTAGTGACTGGTCACTGACTAAGGTTGCTGATTTAGGAGTCCGGTTCAGTAGATATAACCACTTGACCTCGTCATCTCATCGGGTCGAGTTTTATTTCAATGATTAATTAATTTTATATTAGGCTTCATATGATCCGTTTAGACCTTCTCCAGGAGTCATCCCTTGTCACACACTGCTGTGGGTGTGACAAGGGATGAGGTGCTCACCTGCGCCTCACCCAGTGAGGCGTGGATGAGCATCATTTTTATTTTTTTTTCTATTTCTTATTCATGCCTTTTTATTTGTCCACTTTCCATTCCTTTTTTTTTTTTTTTAAATTTTGTGCCATATTGTTGTTACATGTTTTCTTTTTTTTGAAACGGCAAAAATTTCATTTTATAAATTAAAAAGAGTATAAGAGATGCTCGAGAACAATTACAAAGCGTCAAAGACGCTACCAGATCTATCCGCGATTCAAACACCGAAAACCTAAACCTTACAAACCCTTAACCTCTCGAACGAGTCATAACAATCAACACCCAAACCTCCCAAACCAATTCAATCACAATTTTGAAACCAATTCAATCACAATTTTGAGACTGTAGCGCGTCAATGGAAACAAAAGCTACTCGAATCCGGCGAAACCTAAACCAACACATGAACTGAACCCAGGAAACCAAAGCCACCTAACCAACACCCGAACCTGAACCAAGTAACACTGAACCTGAGATCTCGAAACCGACAACACCTAAACCAACACCCGAATCTGAACCAAACACACATACTTACTTGAACTGAACCCACGAAACCGGAGACTCCTATACCAACACCCGAACCTGAAACCAAACACCCATACCATGCAACTCCGACCAAACACCAATACCAATATCTGATGCCGAAACCAGGTTGTATAGCGACGTTACCACTGATCCTTAGAACACCCAAACAACACTTAACATGAACTCCAACACATTGGTAGACAGCGGCAGCAGCGAAATTGTCGAACCTGAGAGAACACAACAAACGAAGAAGGCGGAAGAGGAAATGTGAGACACAAACCCGACGCATCAAAACCCTGTGAGGACACAAACCTGATCCAAAACCCAACGAAGACACAACACTTCACAATCTTCTGCGCCCAGACCATTACAAACTGTACCCACAACCAAATCTACACACTGCAGATAACCCTTTCAAGTACCAGTACCACCAACAACGTAAGGTACCGCATCGTCCCCCGGTTGATGCACCTAAACCAGCAAGACAAGCCAACAAATAGAGGAACAGATAGATGAAGAAAGAGACCATCCCGGCAGAACTGGAGGAGGGCAGATCGATAAGAGACTCAAAGAAAGCTTCGAAGACGAAACCATAACCCACACCCATACCAACAAACTTCCTCCCTTTTCTCAGAAGAACAAAGCCCTCTCTGCCCCTTAATACATATCTACTTCTCGCCCCAGATCCAATAAAAACAGCCCCCTCCGCTCGTGAAACCCGACCCAGCCGCATTTGACGAGTAGCAACATCAACGCACTTTCCAACAGCCTCTCTTTCTTCGACCCAGACGCAGAAGACCAACACCCAACGAAAGCATCAACACCGATCGGAAAATTGAAAACCACGGACCAAATCTGATTTATTTGAAGGTAAAAGAAAAAATAAAAGTAAAAAAAACAAAAAGGGGACAGAAAATCGGAGCATTCTGCTCCGATCCGGAGTAACCGGATCGGAGCAGAAGCCCCAGAAGCGGCGATGGGAGTTTTACGGGGAAGGAGGCTTTTTTTTTTTAGAGAGAAGATTTTTACGGGGGAGAAGATTTTTTTTCTGTGTTCACCTACATGTTTTCTTATTCTTCCCTTTAATTTCATCAGTTTATCTTTGCTCCAGTATGTTTGTTCCATTTCATATTTTCATTTGCTTGTTTTCATTTGTGTCTCTATCTAATTCAAATTTTATGATATTAATGTTGGCTTTAAATTAACGAAATTATAATATTCATATATATGTTTTATTTCAAATGAAGATTGGGCATTGAAATTAAGTACAAAATATTACATCATTACATGGAGATAATTTTTATTACAAGATTTATTATAGTAATTTTTTAAAATTAATATGATGCTATTAAAATTAATGAATGGTATTTAAATTAGATAAAGAATGAAATTTAAAAGGAAATGATAAATGAAATGAAAAAAATGAGTTTGAGAGGGGATGACTGTTGGAGGAGATTGTTTGTATTTGGGGGTGAGTGAGTGGGTAGCTGACGTGGCAGGAGAGAGAG
>JAQRGC012280991.1:0-10524 GCA_028659135.1 Plantago lanceolata
CCCAGTAAAACAGGCAAATATTTGTGTGTGATCTTGTCACACCCAAATTTTGTCTAGCAGAAGCTACTGGCAATTCAAATCTGTCCTAGTATTATTCCCAGATTTGTGCCAAAACAATTGGCAGCTAGAAAAAGTTATTCCAGATTGAAAAGAATATTAGTTGTACCAAAAAAAAATGAGGTCTATAATGAGTTAGCACATCACATTTCACAAATGCATTGTTCCCAGGTAACAGTAGTATATATGTATGTATGCACAATTATTGCTAAACAAAGATGAAAAGTCACAAGATTCAGATTCTTTAATTATAAGATCTATCTCAAAGGAATCATATCAACTTGTAAAGCAAGGAATCATATCTGAACATTTCTGGATATTTTTTTTGCTTTTTGAATTGTTCTCTCTATATAAATGGTTCTTCATTTAACAATCTTCAATCCACAACAACACGCCAAATCTTACTAAACATAAACTAAAATGGCATCAAAGTCTGAGTTGGTTAGAGTAGGTTCCGGCTTTGGAGCGATGAGAAAATACATCAACTACACGGGAGAGCCCTCACATGTTGCTAAACCTGCAGGTTGTGTATACAAGTACAAACCGCAGCCGGCTCATCTCTATCAAGTCTCGACCGGTGAAAAGGTGATCAGTTCTGAGGTTGTTTACTCTATTCGCGATGAAGCGCCTATCGACTTTACTGCAAGGAAACCTGTATCTATGGCTTGTTAGGATTTAGAAGTGTTATATATTGTATGTTTACATTATAGATTTTACAAGTGTCCCTAGTCCCTACATGTAGCTGTGTAGAAGTTTAAGAAATAGTGAAGTCTGTAACACTTCAGTACTATCTGCATGTGTATTGGCTTGCTCAGAGTATTTTATGCAGAAGCCTTATTACACACTGTATATACTACTATATGGATGATACAGTTGGTACAAAGTGAACTTAATTTAAAGTTGGCTAGGAAAGAAAACAAAGTGCAATTCATGGAAAGAAAGAATTGGTTAAGGAACTTCTTTTTATATACTGTAGCATGGATCAGAGGTATACCTGAGAATCGATAATAGAATCTAAACAAACGTTACCGGCTTCTCTAAATCAGAGGACTGGAAGGAGTACAGCTAACAGGCATGAAACATGAAGGGGAATACTTGATGTACATTTAATTTATAAAGGTAAATGATCTGGTTTTGCACCCTCAAGTTGCATTTCTTGAATTGATCTTTCAACCCTTGATCCAGTCGATAAAGCGAGCAAGATTCTTGTGAGAGTCTCCCCCTTCTCTAGCACTACTGAGTAACATTTCCTGAAGTTGTAAGGCTCTTTCCTTGAGGACATTCTCTTCAACCAGTTGATCATCCGCCTTGTTCTTAACTTCTTCAGATGTGATGATCCCACTGCTATTCTCATCAAATCGCCGTCCAACTCCCCAGATATCACAGATGTAGCTACTGTTCATAAACTGATCAGCAATATTAGGCCAACAAAGTAAGGGAACTCCATTGCTTAAACTTTTGATAGTAGAGTTCCATCCACAGTGACTGACAAAGCAAGCAATTGAATTTGAAGCATGGCTAAGAACCTTCAGTTGTGGGGAGTTGGGGGCCAACTGATGATCAACCCTCGGCTGGACACACGGTCCAAAGAACCCTTCTGGAAAGGCTTCCTCCGCCTCTAGCCCAGTATTTATTTCAGGACGGAGGGCCCAAAGAAACGGCTTGTTGGTGAGCTCCAGCCCAATGGCTAACTCTTGGAATTGAGTTAAGTTGAATTTTGTAACGCTTCCAAATGCAACATATATGATTGAGTTAGCTTTCTGTTGATCTTGTTCCCATAAGTGACCGGCTTTGCTTCCAAGCCAGAAGAGGACCGATTGGAACTAGATGTGGAATCACAGCGAATGCTCCAGCCTCAAGATCATAGACCTAGTTTCAAAGTTTCCAGTCTGCGAAGTCATCCACATGTTTTCGTTTTCTATCATGATCACTGATCAGGAGTTATAAACCTCGGTTTTAATTTGTTAAAATAAAAAAAATGTTCAGCATTTTTCAAAAAAAAAAAAAATCCATTAAAAACCAAAGAAATGAGAAAACTTTCCTTCACAACATCGACATCAATAAACCGATTAAAGATGGAGCAATCTTGCATATATAAGCCATCAAGTTAGACTGGTTCTGTTCAAATATTGCCCATAATTTGCTTCCTAACTTCAAGAATGCTCAGTATGGTGTTGGACCAAGGACATTTATGTGTTGTCCATTTATTTTCCAACACACAATCTTCACTGTACAGGAACATGGATCCCAATTCACAAAGCTCCAAGACAATCCAATCCCAGCCCAGCCTAGCCCAATATCTGTACAAAGTACAAACATGCATACTTAATTCATGTACGATGCCTAAATCTAGTTCTCCTGGCTACAAGAATCGGATAGCTATGGCATGTTGGTGCCCGGCCATATTTCATCGATTCTGGTTTCATGACTATTGCACCTACAAGACACACATTTTAAGCCCCGTCATGCATGATCCCGCTTGGATTGTGCCTAGCTAGCAGGTGCACTGGCCCGATACCAGCATCGAAATTAACGTGATAATCAAGATTTGCAGATAGAAGTGAAATCAAATCCTTGAGTGTTACAACTTACAAGGAGTTAAGGAAGCAGTAACAGAAATCAGTTTCGGAAGATAACTTTACACTGTTTGTTTAATTGTTTCCTCAAACCCAGTTTTCATTTCTGTTCACGTGTGATGCCACTCTGCATAGGCTCTGTTTGGACTCTTCCTCAACTAATTTCAACATTTCATCACAATTCATTTCCTTTCCCTTTTTCTTTCAATTTTACTTTGAAAAATTTCTCAAATTTATGACTACATTCATCATATCCGTATCCGTAATCTACAATGTAACCTAAAAATCTCATCCCAAGTCCCAACAGGGAAATTCTTACATAGACCTGGTCTATGAGACTTTGATAGACCATGTGGTCTAAAATAACATATAATTGTTGACTATTGTGTGTGCCCCACACTTATTACACATGTGGCACATTAATAGCCACAAGGTCTATGAAATTCATCATAGACCAAGCATGTGGAAGAATTTTCCGTCCCAACATATCTCCCTTAAATCTTCTAAAAATACCAACTAAAATCGAGACCCTCGACTACGATATCCAACGTCCTCGATTACTCGCGTAAACGCTCACGATTCCCACCCGATCCCACCACCCCTTCACAAACCTCGCCCCCTCCTCACACTTTACGTATTGTACATCAACTTAAGATGCAACAAGTCACATAATCACCAAACATAAAAAAAAACAAAAAAGAGAAACCAATTCCTACCATCACAATACGTGCCAGAATCTCGACCGTCCAATAAAATCATCAAAGACCAAAAAGGAAATCAAATTGCCCTGCTTTTGTCCCTTTCATATGTCATTTATTTCAATTCGTAACCGTCGTGCCTATATAACTCATCAAACCCATTTCCTCCTCTCTCTAAAAAAGAAAGAAAAAACTCTGTCACTCTGAGGGGAAATAAAAGATAAAATTTTATACAGTCTGTCTCTCTGACAGAAGACAAAAATGTGTGGAGGAGCAATAATTTCTGATGAGCCTATCATCAACAAGAAGGGCAAGCTAACCACTAAAGAGCTCTGGGCCGAGCTTGACACCATCTCTCATTTCTGGGGCTTCAAGGCCGAGCCCGACGAGCCCGACTCCAACCCCAGCCCGAAATCAAAAGGTCAGTCAGTCTTATTATTAAGACTTATTAATTTATTTTTTTAGAACAGACTCGAACTCTGCACCTCCCGCATATATATAACTTATTATTACGAGTTTTCGTACTTATGAATTAGGGAAGAAGGTTGAGAAAGAAGAGAAGCGGCCGAGGAAGAACAAGTACAGAGGCATAAGGCAGAGGCCATGGGGGAAATGGGCGGCTGAGATTCGTGACCCGAGTAAAGGGGCGAGAGTGTGGCTGGGGACCTTCGACACGGCTGAGCTGGCGGCTAAAGCGTACGACGAGGCGGCGAAGCGGATCCGTGGGGAGAAGGCGAAGCTCAATTTTCCTGATGGTGAGGAGAATTCGGCGCCGAAGAGGCGGTGTGTGGCGGCGGCGGCGGCGGAGGAGATGAGTTCGGTTACGGAGACGACGAGCTGTGAGAGTGGAGTGGTGGATCGGGTGATGAAGGATGAGCTGTCGAGCTTGGAGAGCTTTCTGGGGCTGGAACCGGCGCCGGCGGCGGAGTTGGGGTTTGGTGAGCCGGCGGTGGCGGATGAGTCGCTTGAGCTTTGGATGATGGAAGAGTTTGCGGCTGGTCAGCAGCATCAGGGCTTGTTTTTCTGAATTGACGAATTTACCCCTGCTGTTTATTTTGTTTGTGAAAAAATGTTCTTGTTTTATTTTTGTGTTTAATGTGCTAATATTGATATAATAATTACTGTTTGCTGGTTTGTTTGTGTTATTATCATCGGACGAATGGCTCTGTGTTTCTTGAATTGATAATAATAATAATGTAATAATAATGTTTTCTGTTTTTTAAGTTTATTCTGTACATTTTTATTATTTCATGTTTGATTTGACATAAATTTTCGTAGGAGACGTTTAAAGTTTAAACTTAACTATATAAATCGTATTATGTTCTTTTTTTTTTTGAGATATCGTATTATGTTCTTCAATATTGTATTTTTTGTATTTATTTGTCTGTTTTATCTTATACATATACCAGTATACCACCGTCTCCGGAAAACTTCCTCTTGATTTGATAGCTTCAACAGTTATTGTCGAGTAGAAATGAATTCTCCTAAAATAGCTTTTGCAATATGAATATCTTTCGGTCAATTTTTATTTACATTCAAACTTTTTACAAAAGTTATTACTAGCATTTACCTTTAAGTCTATCATAAAAATCAAACATCATCATCATCCAATAAAAACTAGAAAACGCGTTTTCTCTCCACTAGGGGCGACTATACGCTGACTGTGTGAAAAATCGATTTGGGGCAATTCGAGCGGTTCCTTCGCCATTGAAGCGATGACGAAGAGGAGAATCGAGGTTAGGAATGAGGTAGCGATGGACAGGGAGGAGGATGCGAGGATGGTGGATGGATTGGTGGAGGATTGTAATGATTCGTTTGGGGATTTTGACGACGAGATTGAAGCGGAGGAGAATATGGTGCCGGAGTTTGCGGTGGAGATTGGGCAACTGGTGGAGGCGGAATTTGAGGCGAGGCAGGAGATGCGGGGAGGAAGACGGCAGCAGGATATGGGAGCAGTTACAGAGAGGACTACGAGGAAGTATAATGAGCTCTTTGCTGGGAATAGACGTGCAGAGAATGGTGTCGCTTTGAGGTATACACCTCCAGGTGATAGGGAGGTACTGCAATTTTCTGCTGAGGAATTGGTAGAGAATGTTTGCTACTGGCAACATTCGCTGATTGGTACTGTCATAGGTCAGCAACTGCCTTACGAAGCGATGCAGCGCTATGTGAATAGCAGGTGGAATGAAATGGTAAATGTTCATGTTGCAGGGCGTGGTGTGTTTGTGTTTCGGTTTCAGTCTGATGAGGCGTTGATGAAAATATACAGCTCTGGTCCATGGATGGTGAAAGGAGCGTACCCGTTGGTTCTGAAGCATTGGGAACCAGGTATGAAGCTCGATCCTTCGTCTTTAGAGGACTATCCAGTTTGGGTGCAGTTACCAAACTTGGATTTGCAGTTTTGGTCTCCGGAAGTGATTGGTAAAATTGCTAGTGCGATCGGTAAGCCGTGCTACATAGATAAACTTACAGCAAGCAGGGAGCGACTAGCATATGCAAGGGTTTTTGTTGAACTAAAATCAGGAGTAAAATTGCTAGATAAGATTACTTTGAAAAGTCCACTAGGGGAAGAGTTTGTGCAAAGGATAGTTTATGAATTGAGACCACATCAATGCTTCAAGTGCCATAGATTTGGTCACAATGCAAGGGTGTGTAAGGTTGTGACACCAGTGTGGCAACCTAGAGATGTGACAGAGACTGCAGGGAATGAGTGTGTAACAGAACCTGAAGGGATTGAAATCAGTAACAGAACCGGTTCAGGGCTCTCTGAGTGATAAGAATGACTTGCTGCAGAATCAGTCTGAGAAAGGGGTCCATGTTCAGAGCCAAATTGTGATTGTAGGGTCAATGGTAGTTCCAGGTGCTGGGGTATCTGTGTGTTTTTCTGGTGCAGGAAATGATGGAATTGCTGGTACTTCAGGAGGAGGTTTGCAGGGTGGTAGGGTTGATACTTATAATCCTGGGAATGTAACTATTATAGGGAATGGAAAAGGGCCTGCTGGTAGAGGGAGAGGTAATGGATTGGGAACGGCAAATGCAGGTACAGGACAGGGCCGAGGAAATCAGGATGGCGGTTTAGTCAGACAATCAGAAAGATTGCAGAAAAAGCAAGCTGGGAATGGAGTTTATTCTGAGACAGAATGGCAGTTGGTGGATAATAGAAGGAGGACTGGAAGGAATCAGCGGCAAGAAGGTGTGCAAACAAACCAAGTAAAACAACCAAGCAGCACATGGGGATGTTAGGAACAGGCCTACATTTCCCAATGGATAGGGCAATTAATATAGGTGTTTGGAACTTAAGGGGGCTGAATGCACCCCTTAAGCAATCTTCTATGCATTCAATGTTGTACATAAATAAATGTAGTATAGGAGCAATTTTGGAAACTCGGTTGTTGACTGAGAACTTGAATAAAGTAGTGAAAAGTCTCGAAAAAGATTGGGAAGTGGATAATAATGCTATGCAAGGTAGGAACTGTCGAATTCTTTTGATGTGGAACTCTGATATGGTTGAGTTGAAGGTGTTATTCAAGAGTGATCAACTGATTCATTGTGAGATAATGACCAAGGATAGAGGGTGGATAGGCAGGCTGAGTTTGGTTTATGCCCATAACCAGCAGGAGATGAGAACTCCCTTATGGGATAAGCTTAAGGAGTTGGCTTCCGGAATGAGTCTACCTTGGATTGTGGCTGGAGACTTTAACACAGTGTTGGATGAATCAGAGAAGTGGCATGACCTGTTGTCCCCAATTGTGGTGGGAAATGAACTCAAAGATATGTTGGTGAGCACTGGATTGGAGGATCATAGATACCTGGGGCCTGTGTATACTTGGACCAATTCCCACACCTAATGTAAGCTAGATAGGGTGTTGGTGAACAGGTTTTGGTACAACACAAATAGGGATTCTGTGGTGAAATTCCTTGCTCCGGGGGTTTCTGATCATGCAGCCAGCATTACTCAGATTTTTAAGGAGACTGATAAGAGGAATATTCCATTTAGATTTAAGAATTTGTGGGCTGCTGATGAGGCCTTTATGAATTTGGTGGGGCTGGTTTGGAATAGAGAAGTGCAGGGCTGCTATATGTTTCAATTAGTACAAAAGCTAAAGATGATGAAGGTGGAATTGAAGAAACTGAATCATATGAAATTTCAAGACCTTTATAAGCAAGTGCAGCTGAGGGAGATTGAGCTTAGTACTGTTCAAACCAGGCATTTGCATAATCCACGGGATAGACAGTTGGTTTTAGAGGTGGCAGGAAAAAGAGAGGCCTATGAGAATGCGCGGAATTTGTATTCTAAGGAGCTGAAACAGAAAGCTAAAATGGACTGGTTAAAAGAGGGTGACCAATGCACTAGGATTTTCTTTAATCATGTCAAAGCAAGGCGGAAAAGAAATAGCATTCATCTTTTAGTTGATGCTGAGGGGAATACTTTGTCAAGGAAAGAGGAAATCGTTGATCATGTCCTTAAGTTTTACAAGGATCTGCTGGGGACTGAACACACTGTCCAACAAGTGGATGCGACTGTTTTTGGTTTTGGCCCTTGTGTCACAACAGAAATGAATGACATGCTGAGCAGGCCAGTGGATAATGAAGAGATAAGGACTGCACTTTTCTCCATGAATGATAATAAGAGCCCCGGTCCTGACGGTTACAACTCATGTTTTTTCAAGAAAAGTTGGAGTGTAACGGGAGAACTTGTGTGTGAGGCAGTAAAGGAGTTCTTCAGAACAGGTCAGTTACTCAAACAAGTGAATACAACCGCTGTGAGTCTTCTTCCAAAATCTATTAATGTTTTTTCTTTAACCGACTTTCGTCCAATAGCATGTTGCAATGTGATTTACAAAGTGATTACTAAAGTTATAGCAAATAGACTTAAAGATATTCTGTCCTCCCTTATTGATCCTTGTCAAAATGCTTTTGTTAAAGGACGAGACCTTTTTCAAAATGTATTTCTTGCGCAAGAATTAGTAAGAGGTTATAATAGGAAGAATATCTCCCCTCGTTGTATGTTGAATCTTGACTTACGGAAAGCTTATGATACAATCAATTGGGGGTTTCTTAAGTCTGTTTTGCTTGGTCTAGGCTTTAGCAATTGGTTTGTCTATCTCATTTTAACATGTGTCTCGACTGCTCGGATTTCTTTTAATATTAATGGTGTTTTGGAAGGCAATTTGCAGGGCAAGCAAGGCTTGAGGCAAGGGGATCCAATGTCCCCTTATTTGTTTGTGCTTTGCATGGACTACTTTTCTAGGATGATGAAGAAGCTGGTTGCTAATGAAAATGGCTTTAGAATGCATCCTAAGTGTAGTAGGATTGGGTTAACGCATATGATTTTTGCGGATGATTTGCTGCTTTTTTGCAGGGGGGATGAGCCTTCAATGAGGGCTTTGTTTACTACTGTTGCTAGTTTTTCTAGTCAGTCTGGGCTGAGCATAAATCCTGCAAAA
The DNA here is from genome assembly GCA_028659135.1 of Plantago lanceolata. Classification (NCBI taxonomy): domain Eukaryota; kingdom Viridiplantae; phylum Streptophyta; class Magnoliopsida; order Lamiales; family Plantaginaceae; genus Plantago; species Plantago lanceolata. Next base: position 8,779 of record JAQRGC012280991.1, read on the forward strand.
AGCTCCTTGTTCCTTGCAGGTGTTAATGGTGAAAATAAAGCTAGGTTGCAGGGAATTTGGCATTTCAGGAAGGGTGTATTTCCAGTTCGTTATTTAGGTATCCCTTTGAGTCCAAAACAGCTTCATTTCTCAGATTATGATCCACTGGTGCGCAAGCTGACTGTAGAAGTCCAAAGTTGGATGGCAAAAGGTTTAAGCTATGCAGGGAAACTTATGTTGATTAAAGCTGTTCTTCGAAGTGTTGAAAACTTTTGGTGCCGCATTTTCCCTATTCCAATAGCTGTTATAAAGAAGATTGAACAGATTTGTAGGAATTTTCTTTGGAGTGGGAAAGAAGAGGGTAGAAAGTCACTTGTAGCTTGGGGGCAGGTGTGTCAAGATTTTAACAAAGGAGGATTGCAGATTAAGGAAGTTTTGGGATGGAATAAAGCTTTGATGGCTATGCAGATTGTAAGACTGGGGGATGTGAATGTGCAAGAAACAATCTGGATTGCTTGGGTTAGGAGTTATAAACTGCGTAATGGAAGTATTTGGAATGTGAGAGCAAAACCTGCAGACTCTCCGTGGTGGAGGAAGCTCCTAAGTATCAGGGATGATCTCCAAAGGTTGTTTCCAAACTGTTCTAGTGAGACTTTGCTTGCAGGTGGCTATACGGAAGGCCTTGAGAACTGTTATGAGGTAATGCATATTGGGTTCCCTGTGGTAAACTGGAGCAGTCAGGTTTGGAATGGGATTTCACTCCCTAGCACATCATTTATTCATTGGCTTATAGTACACAAGCGGATTGCAACAAAGGAAAGACTGGCTCGGTTCCATATCCTTTCGGATGACTCTTGTGTTATATGTGAAAATGGAGTAGAAACTACTAACCACTTGTTTTTTGAGTGTGATTTGTCAATGCAGGTGTTAAAACGAATGATGCGAGCTGTGGGAATCATCAATTGCCTTAATAAGCTGGATGACTGGATGGTTTTGTTTGGTCAGGCTGATAGGAAGAATTCCATGTCGTATCTGATTAGATCAGCTGTTTTTGGTGCCACTGTCACAGGTATTTGGAAAGCTAGAAATAGGAAAGTGTTTCATAATGATGTCTTTCATGTGAACAAAATCTGTAAGGACATTGCTAGTGAAGTTGGTATGAGAATCAGATATAAGTGTAGGAATAATATGAATCGATTTGTTACAGGAGTTTTGGATAAATTAGGCAATCTGTGAGGTGGGTTTTTTTTGTTTTCTGCTGCACTTTACAGAGCTACTGATGTTTTGGTGGTCGAGTTTTTTTTCTGTCTTGGTATTACAGGTAACATGTAAGCTTGGTATTTTGGAGGATTGGACAGCTGACAGGTAGTACTCTACCATCTGAATTTTCCTCCTCCCCGTGAAAGTGTGAATCTTTGCTTGAGGAAGCTGCCATGGGTGCCTAGGCACCACCATAGCACTGATTTAGCCGACTTTGGTCCGGGGAGTACGGTCACAGGGTTCTTCCCTGGAGCCGGAAGTGAAGTGGAACGAAGTTGCCTTGATTTTGAGGATTCTATGGAGCAGCAGAGATTTGCTAATTAGTGTGGAATTTTTGCTAAGTCACAGACGAAATCTGGAGCTTAGTAGGATTCTATTGGTTGGCAGTGCATTGATTCTATATTTGATTGTATCTAGCTGTATAGTTAGAGATCGTTTCCTCGGGGTATGCCCCTTGATTCTGTATAAAGACACTTTCAGGTTTCTATAAAATTTGTTCAACTTTCT
>JAQRGC012281056.1:0-10146 GCA_028659135.1 Plantago lanceolata
CTTACAGTATTTGTCAGTTGCAGGGGTTTTGCTAGATGGGAACTGGAATTTAGAGTTACTTCACTCTCTTTTGCCAGCTGAGTTAGTAGCTAAAATCCAGGGTATTCCACTTCCCCTTTCCCCAGTAGCTGATAGTGTCTTGTGGGGGTGTAGTACTCAGGGTACCTTTTCAATAAAATCAACATATCTAGCTTTACGCAAGCCATCAGTGCTGGGGCCAAACTGGCCATGGAAACACTTATGGTCACTACAAACTCTCCCTAGGATTAAAATGTTCACCTGGTTGGCTGCTTATGACAGGCTTCCAACTAGAGTAAGGTTACATAAATTTGGAGTAGTTGATAGTCCCCTATGTGTTCTTTGTGGTCAGGAAGAAGAGTCTTTATGTCATTTGTTTTTCACTTGCAGGGTGTTTAATTTGTTTAGATTGTTTGCTTTACCCCCTTTGAATTTCCCTGAGGTAATGAGTTTTGCACAGGCCCTTTTCTCACTCACTCATACCTCTGATGCCATTTTAAAACTGGTTTATGGATGTTGGCTAATTTGGAAGAGCAGGAATTTATTTTTGTTTCAAAACACACAAATTAAGCAGCATGCCATGATTCAGTTAGCAAGAAATTATAAGGATAGTTTGGTCAGTTTGCCACCACCCCAAAAATCAGTTTTAAATTGGAAATGGCACAATCCACCTGAGGGTTGTCATGTGTTGTTTACTGATGGCTCCTCTTTGGATTCCCAAGATGCTGGAATAGGAGCAGTATTGCTTTCTGCAGTAGGAAAATTTGTACGGGCCACTGCACAATATGTAGGGCATTGTGATAATAATGTGGCAGAGTTGTGGGCTGTCAAAATTGGTTTACTTCTTCCTGTACAGCTTCATGTTAAACACTTGGTTATTAGAACTGATTCACAATATGTCATTGCTTGTGCTTGCAGGAAGGTGGAGCCATTGTGGCAGGCTAGAACTCTACTTAAGGACATCATGGAGCTATGCTCAAATTTTGAGAATCTCTACATCGAAGGCATATATCGGGAAGGAAATACGACGGCGGATTTCCTTGCTAAGCTAGCTAGTAGTTGTTTTAGGAATGAGGTAGTTCCACCAATTCCGGACTCAGGTTCACGTCGAACCTACAGTCGGGTTTGGGACTTAGCTCCGTTTTGGCTTTGTAATAGGATCTATCATGATGTATTTGAGGAATCGGCCCGGATGGTCAAACAGCCTCTTGACAAAGCTTTGTACAAATTGGTTTGATACAATAAACGAACTACTTCATAAAAAAAAACTAATCTGTTAAGTTAGTGGTTGGAGAGGGAGTGCTAGACTCCAGTCTTTCTCCAATGATCATGGGGTAAGGGCTACCCCATGGATGTTGTTCAACTTCCTTTGCTTGAGGTCTCACTTGATTTCACGGAGGATGTCGTTTCATATTTTTCTTTATAAAATAATCCCCTCAACCCTCATGATGCATCACCGAGAATAGTTTTTTTAATCGGCAAAATATATAGATATAAATAAAAAGAGCATAAGAGATGCCCGAGTCTTACCATTACATAACGGAAACTAATGTCTTAACCGAGCAAGGTATGAGAAAATGAGCTTCCAAGAAAATACGAGGGCCAACTTTCACCCAGGCATTTTCTTACAAGCCAAATCTCGACCCCAAAACCGAACCTTGCAAAAGAACAAAATCACGGGGAGACAGTAGAATACTAAAGTAATAATTCCGAGGGTAGGAAATTATGATTTATGAGGTGGTGTTTAGTGGTTTGATTTGCCGTATAGAAAAAAAAATACATAATCTTTTGATATTTCTCCTAATATATATTGTTTTCAGTATAAAGTAATCTTTTTACAATAGTATTATATTCCAATATATTAGTGCCCCGCAACTGTGTTGGAGTGGTATTCGTATTATCGTATACTTCTCATTTCTCATACTTATATACATATGCATGTGAAAATTAGGTAAATGCAACAATACTTAAATATGGGGTAGTGTGATTAATTTTTTATATGTAATTTTTTTTTATCTAACTGCTGCACTAATCGGGGCGAAGGCATTAGGGCTTGGTTTCGCTCTGGTTTGTGGTTATTTTGCGGATAAACCTACAAAGTAGGGCGGAACCAACCTGTATACTCTTTTCTCTTTTCATGTTCCATAAAACTTACCCACATTTCTTTTCATGTGTTTCCTTTCATCTAGTAGTTTTCATTTTATTTTTTTTACCTACTTTTAATTGTAAGAGATGGAAGTTCTGTAGTAGGATGGATTTGTATGCTTATTCAGTTATTTGGCACTTAAGTAAATGGCAAATATGATATAACATCCAAACCAGAACCACAAGATTTGATAGTGTGCGGGTAAATTTTAGTCACAGGTGAATAAAACACCAGGAAGAGAGACGCGTAAATGGACACATGGATTCCATTGATAGGCCAAGTTCTGAAGGGGTAACGCGGTTTTAGCCTTTGTGTTGGTTTTTTGTTTTATGCTCCGAATGTTTTTTGTTTTATAAATTTTTATATTCCGTAGGCATCAGTGTCATTCCATACAAAACCAAATTCTATTCTGTTTCCCAACAATTTCCGTGTAATATTTCATTAAATAAATACACTAAGGCTTAAATATACATATTACAGCTCTGTTCAGTTCATTTAAAATTAAGTTCTATTCATTTTAATTCAATTCAGTTCCATTTATATTTATTTAATTTGATTTTTTATACTACAAATAAGTTTAAATTCATTTAATTCAGTTAAGTTAAAAAATTCCAAGTCGAACCTAACAGAGCATAATACTAGCGGTTCGTAAAACATAGAGTTATGCAACAATTTTGTGCAGGGACAAAAGCCCGTGACTAAATTAAACTATTTGGATCATTTGTGTTTTGGATTATTAAAGTTAAGGGTGAATTCGACAATTGATCAAGTTTATGAGTATGTGGCTTGCACTTGCGGCAGATAAGCCAGTCAACTAATTTTGTGTCTTTTTCTTTCTCATTTCTTTGCTGATTTTGCTCTTGTGTTTGGAATGAAAGTGACGCGAATATCATCAAACTTGTTTAATTCGACCAGCTATTCAATTTCGAACAGCAGATGTCAGTGACAAGCTAGTATTTGAGGGAGATTTCTAGTGCTTTATTTATTTATTTATTATGTTTATATGTTTGTGTCTCTTTAAATATTTTAATCGATTTTATATGAGTGATACTTATCCCGATACGTATTCGGTTGAGATTCAACTCTTAACACTGCTAGCTAGAGAAAAAGAAACTTATTGGTGCGGGCTAACTTCGTGGATCCATACTAAAAAGTCGCAAACTAAGGTCCCCCATTTTCTCTAAACCATAGCGTGTTAGCCCAGAAAGGATAGTGAGGAATACTTAGTATCGACTTAAGTTGTGGATCATGAAGATGGTAAGCTTCAACATTAGAGGAAAATAACACAAAGTTAGACCGGGGAATAGAAAAAAAACCTAGAGAGTGGATTTATGAGGGAGTGGGGAAGAGAGAGGACCATCACAGTCCCACGCAACTCCTTTGTTAAGACAACAGGCGTTTCGACGAGAGAGAAGGACGGCAGCAAAACCGGGTTGTACACCATCGGAACAGAGATTACAGAGATCAGAGAGGACGGGCTTTTGAGAGGTCAAGGAGTAGAACCAGAATAGCCCGTAGGGAGGAAGAAGAGGGGTGGATTCCGGTAGTTAATCGAAGACAAAGAGAAAGGGATAGGCAAGAAAGATTGTTCAATGGACGAGTTTTCGATAAATTCTTCAACCTCTATGTGGCCAACTTCCCAGATGACTGTACGGAGGCGGAGCTCAGGGAGGAAATGAGCAAGTGTGGCAAGGTATTGGGGGTGGTTTTTGCCCGGAAAAAGAATAAGCATGGAAGGAATTTTGGGTTTGTGAGGTTCGAGAAGTCGGGTAATGGGGAGGAGATTCTGAGAAAGGCGAAAGACTGGTGGATTGATAACTACAAATTGTTGGCAAATCTTGCACAGTTTGACGTCCGGGAGCAAAGGGGGCGGGAGACGACAAAACATCAACAAACTTTTAGGGGGGGTTTTATACCTTCCCCTGTTTCTGTCACACCCATTTTCAGACCTGGAGCTACAACTGAAACCCCATTAATGGCGCCTCGGGTTGGGGCTTCTACTTCAATTAATGCGGTTACTGCCATTACTACTCCAACATTTGCCATTAATGATCCACTTTCCGGTTCTGCTTGGAATGGGAATTTCCCTCCTTTGGGGCAGACACGTGTGGGTCTCGTAACAGAGGTCAACCTGGAAGTTGACTCTGCTCCTTCTGATTGGGTTAATTGTTGTTTGTTAGGTGATATGGTTCGTCCTTTGACGATTACACAGCTGACTAATTTACTTGACGCAAACGGTCATAAGGGTTTCAAGGTTGCTAAATTCTCCGACGACTCGTGGGTGCTCCAGTCACCCAATCTCTTGGCAAGAGCTACTCTTTTGGGAGAGGAGGATGCTTGGTTAAATCAGTGGTTGTGTAATCTTCGTCCTTGGAAAAGTGGAGACGTCAACCGGAAGCGTAGAGTGTGGATCAACTTTTACGGGGTCCCGTTACACCTTTGGAGTTCTTCAGTTTTTACAGATTTGGGGAAGAAATTTGGGAAAGTGCTGCAAGTGCATCCCCTTACGAGCAAAAGGGAGGACTGTCGAAAAGGAAGAGTCTTGATAGAGTCTGATTGCTTTGAAGTGATTCGACGAAAATCCTTTCTACGTAACAAAGGCGAAATTTTTACCATCTTCGAAGTTGAGGAATTGGACTTGGGTCTTAATTTCCTCTCTAGCTGGGATGATGCAGAGATCAGTGGGTCGGAAAAATCAGAGTTTTTTTCCGGTAAATCTTCGGAAGATTTGGAGGATAGTGAGGACGAAGACCGGAGCTGGACCGAGGATGAGCAGGACGGCCGGGAGAGTAGCCTTGGTCACTCTGATTCGGATTTTGGCGGGGTTCCCAAGTTGGATTCCTCGTTTTTGGTGTCTCCTAGGTTAAGTGGGGGCTTAGAGAAGTCAAAGGAAGGTAGGGAAGAGATGTTGGATAGCCAAATCTCTAGGGTGCCTGACACGCCGGCAGATTTGCTTCCTGTAAAAGCTATGTTGGGACCAGCTCTGCAAGCTTCGAACAAAACAAGGGGGGAAAAATCTGGGGAGCTTCTTTTACAAGGTGGGTCTTTAGCTGGGTCTCTGCCGGGTGGGCCAACGCTGGGCATTGGTAATGGGCCTGTTCTACCTTTAACTCCTTTGGGCCTTGGTAGTGGGCCTTGCTCTGGAAAAAAGGATGGGCAAAGTGGGCTGGAGGAAAATGATTTTGAAGGCCAAGCAGTTGGGGGTCTTAAGAGTTTGACCTTGTTGACTGACAACGGATTAGCTGGAGATGGCGAATTGGCTTTTAAGACGGGTGGGGGGTTTTGTGAGGAAGAAACAGAGTACACAAGTGATTGCTCACTGGAATTGGGGAAAAAACAGGGGACTAATATCGAAAGTGAGAAAACAGAGGAGACTGTGGAGGTCGTTCGGTGCAGGAAGGAGACAGCGGGCCTGGCTCCGGTTGGAGAGACGAACGCGGCAAGTTCGGTGTCGTCTGACCCGTTTGGACTGAGGGAGATTATTGCGAAGGCTGGAAGGAAATCGAAAGTTATCTCGGAGGTCACCTCGACAAGGCAAGGGAGGAGAAAGAAATTAGGATCGGGTGCGGCCTCTCCCTCTCCCGTAGGAGTAAAACGAAGGAAGCCACGGAAGGCTACCGGGTCAACACCGCTTGATAAGTTGATTCAATTAATCGACGGAGGTACGTGGCCTAGTGACACTCAAATTAGTGCTTGTAATGCGTTGTTTTGGAAAAAGTCGACTAGAGAGGAGGCGGTGAAGGAACTTGATGTTGTGGTGGATATGGGTCTTTTAGCAAAAGAAGATGAGGGAAGGGCTTTAGAGTCGTTTGTGGATTTTGAACGTAGAGATAGAGAGGCGATTAGGAACTTGGTGGTTGATAATGTTAAGAAAGGTCTCGGCATTGAAGGAAGTGGTAGATGAAGATGTTGAGCTTTAATGTTAGGGGGTTGGGGGGGTTTGTTAAAGAAACAAGAGATAAGGGATTTGGTGAGGAAAGAAAAGCTAGACTTTGTTTGCATTCAAGAAACGAAGAAGAGTTTTTTTGTTAAATCGGAGGTTATGAGGCTNGGGGGAGAAAAGGTGGATTGGGTTCATGTGGGTGCGGTAGGAGCTTCCGGGGGCATTATTAGCATGTGGGATACGAATACTTTTACTTTGACCGCCTTTTGGGATGTTGAAGGGGCTTTGGGAGTGCAAGGGCTTTGGAGAGGAGAGGAAGTGGTTATCGTGAATGTCTATGCTTCTTGTGTGGATACGAATAGGGCTTTGTTGTGGGAAAGGTTGGTGGAAAAGAGAAGAAGTAGTCTTTGTTTGAAATGGTGTGTTTGTGGGGACTTTAATGCGGTAAGAACGGGGGATGAGAGGAAAGGAAGACAAGGTGGAGGGGAGAGGAGGAGTATGGTGGACTTCAACAATTTCATTTTGGAAGTGGACTTGATTGACCTTCCCCTTACGAGGAGGAAATTTACTTGGTACCGGGCAAACGGAAGTTGTTGTAGCCGTTTAGATCGATTCTTGTTTTCGGAAAGTTGGTTGGAAAAGTGGCCTTCACTTGTTCAAGAAGGGTTGAAAAGGCGTGTTTCGGACCATGTGGCTTTGTTGATTAAGGAGGAGAATAGGGATTGGGGACCAAGGCCGTTTCGATTCATCAATGCTTGGACGAAAGATAGGAGATTCCATTCAATGGTAGTTGAGGAATGGAAGAAAGACGTTAGAGGATGGGGGAGCTTCAAAGTCAAGGAAAAATTGAAAAGTCTCAAGTTGAAACTAAAGGTGTGGAACAAGGAGAATTTCGGAGGCATTGATAAGAGGATTTCGGAGTTGGAGGAAAGGCTTGAGAAGGCGGACTTGAGGCTTGAAGTTTTGAGGGAACCGGGGGCCTTAAATGGGGATGCTATAGAATGGGAGGAAGTTATTTCAAAGAGGCGTTCAATTGGGATGGAACTTGAAGAACTCTTGGGATCTAGAGCTAATTTGAGATCCCAACAAGCAAAGAAAAGGTGGCTAAAAGATGGTGATGCGAACACCAAGTTTTTTCACAAAGTGTTAGAGAAGAGGAACTTGATCAATTCAATCCAAGGTATTCGAATTAATGGAAAGTGGCTTGGAGAAGTGGTTGAAGTGAGGGAGGGCATAAAAGGTTACTTTGAGAATCATTTCAAAGGAAGAGAAAGGCTTTCGGTGAGGCATCAAGGGTTGGAAGGAAATGTGTTGAGTGTTGAATCAAGTTTGCTTCTTGAGTTGCCTTTTGAGGAGGACGAAATTAAGGAGGCAATTTGGGATTGTGGGATGGACAAGAGTCCGGGTCCGGATGGCTTTAGTGGTCTTTTCTTTCGCTCTTGTTGGGACACCATAAAGATGGATCTTGTTCAAGTCTTTGAAGAGTTCCATCGGAATGGGAAGTTGATTAAGGGGATTAATTCCACTTTCATCACTTTGATCCCGAAAAGTGTGAACCCCGTAGGCCTTGGGGACTATAGACCTATCTCCTTGGTGAATAGCCTTTACAAGGTCATTGCTAAAGTCTTGTCTAAACGCTTGAGTAGAGTGATGGAATCTTTGATCTCGGTAAACCAATCGGCCTTCATTGGGGAGAGGAATATCTTGGATGGGGTAGTGGTGGCGAATGAAACGATCCATGAAGTGAAAAAATCAAAGGGGAAGGCTTTTCTCCTCAAGCTTGATTTTGAGAAAGCCTACGATTCGGTAGATTGGGAGTTTCTTTTTCGAATGTTGGGGACATGGGGTTTGGTGCACTTTGGATAGCTTGGATTCGGGAATGTGTGACTACCGTGTCTATGTCCGTCCTTGTAAATGGGTGCCCAACAAAGGAATTCAACATTCATAGAGGGTTGAGACAAGGTGACCCTCTTTCGCCTTTTCTCTACTTGATTGTTGCGGAGGGGTTGAGTAGGATGTTTGCTAAGGCTTGTAGACTTGATATTTTTGTCCCGGTTTCGGTGGGTCTTGAGAGGGTGCCAATTTCTTTGCTTCAATTTGCGGATGATTCCCTTGTGTTTGGGGAAGCCTCTTGGAAGAATATTGAAGTGGTAAAGAGTATCCTTAGGTGCTTTGAGCTTGTTTTGGGTTTGAAGGTCAACTTCAAGAAGAGTAATCTTATAGGGGTTAATGTGGAGACAAATGCTCTTGAGGATTGGGCAAGTTTTCTCAATTGTAAGGTGGACACCATCCCGTTTGTGTATCTTGGTCTCCCGGTGGGAGGAAGAGGGAAGGATAAGGCTCTTTGGAAAGGGGTGAAAAACAAAATTGAAAGGAGGCTTGGAGCTTGGGAGAATAGGTATTTGTCGTTGGGGGGAAGACTTGTCCTATTAAAGTCGGTACTTTCTTCCCTTCCTCTTTATTTTTTCTCCTTTTTTAAGGCCCCGGTCTCAATTACAAAAGAGCTTACCAAGATACAAAGGGACTTTTTTTGGAAAGTTTGTTTTGAAGGTGGAGGGAAAGGGATTAATTGGGTGAGTTGGGATAAGGTTTGTCTTCCTTTGAAGGAAGGTGGGCTAGGGCTTAAGAACGTTAATTCTTTCAACATTGCACTTTTGGGAAGGTGGGGATGGAGGTTACTCCAAGGAGGTGACGTTCTTTGGCTAAGGGTGCTTAGGTCCAAGTATGTCAAATTTTGGGATAATGTGGAGGCTTGGAAGGAGGGATCTTGGAAGAAAGAAAAATGGTCGGAATGGTGGAAGGATGTCATCAAATGGATTGGCTCAAGTAATTGGTTTTTGAAGAACACGTTGAAGAAGGTGGGTGACGGTAGGGGTACTTCTTTTTGGAAAGAGAGATGGGCAAACAAAGATTGGACTCTTAAAGAGAAATTTCCTAGACTTTATAGGCTTGAGTTGTTGAAAGATGCGACGGTGAGCGAGAGGGTAATGGATTTTGAGGGGGTTAGTTCTTTGGAGGGAATGTGGTTACGTGCTTTGAGACCTAGGGATGTTGAAGAAGAAAAAGTTTTGAAGGAAATTGTTCTAAACTTGCCAAGTAGAGGCTTGGAGGAGGATGTTTGGGTGTGGCTTGGGAAGGAAGGGGATTGTTACTCCACTAAAGAGGGGTACTTGGAGATTAGTAATTGTGGAGAGGAGATGCCATGCAAGGTTTGGGTAGCAACCTTGTGGAATAATATTGTTCCATTAAAGGTGGCTATTTTTGTTTGGAAGCTAGCTCAAGATAGAATCCCTTCCAATGAAAATCTCAAAAAGAGGGGTTTTTTTTTTCACGAACGAGGATTATAGTTGTAAGAGATGTGATGGGACTTTAGAAACCTCGTGGCACATTGTTAGAGGTTGTGGTGTGGCGAAAAGAGTTTGGGAGGCATTGGGCGTTTGGTTCGGGGTGGATTTTAAGTTGGGAGCAAACTTTGAGGAGTGCTTGGAGAGGCTCTCGACTTTGGGGCCTTACCGAGTTCGGAAGTGTTGGCATGTGTTATGGTTCGCTACGATTTGGGTGCTTTGGAAAGTTAGAAATGATTTCGTCTTCAAAGGGATGGATTGGAACCATTGGCAATTGGTGGAGAAAATAAAGTTTGTAGGGTGGACGTGGTTAAGGGCTAAAGGGAAACTATCTCACTATAATCGGGTGGAGGATTGGTATCTTAATCCCATGGAGTGTCTACAACCTTAAAGGAGTGTGGAAGGTGGAGGTGGTGGTGGTTTCTAACTTTTGTGCCTTTTGTTCTAGGTTCGGATTGCTTTTGTCACGTATACAAGGCCGAAGCCTCCACCCCTTCGGTGGGGGGTGGTGTGGATCTTGGGTTGTGGTTTTTTGAGACGGGAGGAAAGGTGAGGGGTGGGGCGGATATTCTTTCAAGGCTTAGAGTCAACTCGTTTAGCTTGTCTTTCGAGGTTTTACCCGACTCGAAAAGTGCTTGGGGTATTCGTCATCTCCCCCCTTAACCCTTAAAGGCTTAAGTCAACTTTGTTAGGTGGTCTTCGGAAGGCCTAATAAAGTACATGTTGGTCCCTTAGACAACAAGGTTAAAGACTAG
>JAQRGC012281190.1:0-11422 GCA_028659135.1 Plantago lanceolata
CATGTATACTAAGCAGCCGCGATGACGGGTACATTCATGAGCAGATAGAATGTTGCCGTGTGGCTGCATTATAATGATTTTCAAAGTCCTCTGGAGACTTTACACGTGTTCGACAACCCGCAATTGGGCAAGATATGTCGCTGATAAAACAATTTAGGTGGACCATATTAGAGGAGACCATTTTAACTAGTATGTAGAAAAGACCACCTAGAAAGAAACATTAAATGGTCATACGCAATTTAACAGCAACCGACAACATGTAAATGGTAAATAACAAAGTTTTTATACATCTTGTTTTTGTTGGACTCGAGATCCAGCTGTGTTACCAGCAAACAACTAACTGGAGGAGCCACCAGCAAACAGCAGCAAAAGACTACATTAAACCATAGTAATAAAGATAAAACCAGTTGCTCAAAATAAATATGGAAAAGATGGAAGATATGCTTGTTTATATGTAACTTCTTTTCATAGAAGACATTGGTAGATGCTATCCTTCGATCATTCATTTGTACACAAGTCATTCAAAACGGAAATGCTGGAAGCACAGGCAGTAGAGTAACAAGTCAAAGATCTGTACCTACTTCGCAAACATTCCACTTCCCGTATCTCCTGCTTTTCTTCTTCAGTCAAATCCAGTGCAATCTACATAACAACAATTTCACAATCACAATTGGCCGGATTTCTGTAAGCAGCCAAATCGATATAATGCGAATTTGGAGACAAGCTGGCAAGAATAGATGAATCATAAATGACATAGAAGACTCATTAAAAAATTTAACTGATTGATCTCAACAGCAAAATGCAATCCACATATTATATTTGTAGCAGTCTGATGAATGGCTACTTTCATATAAATCTTATCCAAACAAACACGTAAATGACAAGTTCCACTGACATTTTAAACCATCAGAACTAGGACAAAACAACCATTACCACATAGGGCCTGTTTGTGACTGGTTACAACTTATGAAACAGTAATCACTGAAATTTATGTTTGCAAATTATAGATTCTCGCTACTCATGCTAGAATCAGCTTTAAAGAATCACCTAGCTTGTTGATCATTCAACCTTATTCTGTATACACTTTATAACACCATTCGCAAATACATATAACCTGAACACTTATAAGTTGATTTTAATCACTTCAAAATTATTTCAGGACATACAAGCATGATGCATACATGTAATGTGGTAACAATATTGAAGAGATGCTAAGGTATGGGGCTGAAATGATCCATGATTTAGCTAGGCCAGTGATAGTTCAAGTTATAATCGAACAAAGTAAGTGAGAGCAAAGAATTCGCAACCGCTATTACAGATTTTCACTCACTCGAAACTATTGTCGCATCACAGTTCATGCATACCTCAAATAGAATCTGCATATCAAACATGAGAGAGCTTTTGTGTAAAACTTACTGCTGGTTCATCTTGCATTCTTGCTTACACATAAAAGAATCGAAATAATCGAAATATGAGGTAAGACCTCAGTAGTTTGCAAATCAAATCCACTGGGGCAAAAAGCGTCCAGATCGTTTTACAAGATGAACTTCAATTGCGGGGTCGCACTTGCGGAAGATTACACAGCATTACAACTACCAATTGACACTCAAATCAGACAGAAGGAGATGATAGAAATAAAAAAGACGAACAAAACAAATCAGGAAACTCAAAATAAACCCTAAATTAGATTCTAGAGTACCTTCACCCTTTAAATCGGTGCGCGAATTCGATTCCTTAGCAATCGAAAGCTCTGTAACAGCACAAGAAGTAGGTTCATGGGTTGGTTGTCGGAACGACGATCTGCCATGGAACAATCGAAGTAAAGCCGATGAAGAGGTGAAATTAATCGCTGAAATGAAAATCAATCAAAATCCAAATTAAATGACAATAATTGAAAGGAAAATTGAAAAAAGCAAGGGTTTATACCTCAATCAATTGAGTTTGTGATTGTAAACTGATCGACTGATCGAGTTATGTTGTACCATTTCTCTTTCGTCCAGTACCATATTTCATATATGTCCTTCAATTTAATATTATTTATAATAACACCACTGATTTCTCATGGGTTATTTCATGTCTAGTGTCACCATACGCGGATGTAGTGATGCGTGATCAAGTGTGACAATTTCTAGTGTTTAATCAGATGTATATTACAGTAAACCGTTATATTAGCTCACATATTGTAACGCTTGATTTATTGTGTCATTATAAAAAGGGTGTAATTAGGTTTTTTTTTTAGTAGTGTCGGTTTGTGGCGTATGAAGATGGAATCTATAAAAATTTCACAAGGCCTAATTAGAGCGATCAATCCAGAAAAGATAGCACCAAATTTGTCTGCATACACACAAAAGGAAATGCAATCTCAGGCAAGGAGTGCTCTGATTCTGTGAATCAGCGATCAAGTTCTCAGAGAAGTTGGTAAGGAGCCAACTGCCATCGCCATTTGGAAGAAACTTGAGGAAACATACATGATGAAGTCCACTGCAAATCAACTATATGCTAAGCAGAGGCTGTACTGGTTTAAGATGAGTGAGGATTGACTAATTAGTGAACAAATTGATGAGTTCAACACGGCGGTTGATGAACTGGAGAACCTGGATATTAAGCTTGAAGATGAGGATAGGGCTCTCATCTTACTCAACTCACTGCCAAGCAAGTATGAGTACTTGCAGGATGCCTTAGTGTATGGGAGATCTGCGCCTATTACTCTGGTGGAAGTCACATCTGCTCTCAGATCAAAGGATAAGAAGAAGAATATTGAGACCAAGCTTGATTCAAAGAGTGGAAAAGTTCTAATGGCAATGTAGAAGAAAGCATACCACCAAAAGAAGAAAGAGAAGCGGCAACACAAGTCTGAAGCTCCTGCAAAGAAAGTTACTGACAAGAGAAAGTGTTTTCACGGTAAGAAACCAGGAGACTTGAAGAAGGATTGTTTCTAGTTGAAGAACATGATGAACCACCAGACTGCCGAAGTTGCAGAACCTACATATTCTTACTATGAAACTGTTGAAGTTCTAAATAATAGTACTCACTGCAATGATACTAGATGGATATTAGATTCTGGTTGTGCATTTCATATGACTCCTATGAAGAGCTGGTTCTGTAGTTTCAAATTTGAAAATGTAGGTTTTGTGTTACTTGGGAATAATCAAGCATGTACAGTAAGAGGAATAGGTTCAATCAGGATTAAGATCTTTGATGGAGTTGTGAGACAACTTGACAATGTGAGGTTTGTTCCTGAATTGAAGAGGAACCTGATTTCACTTGGTATGTTTCATAGCATGGGATACAGTTATTGTTCTACTGGTGAAGTTTTGTCTGTAACAAAAGAAGATAGAGTAGTTCTAAAAGGTAAAAAGGTGAATGGACTCTATATGCTTACAGGAAGCACCATAGTTGGTGTTAGTGAAACAACTCAGAAAAATGACAAGACTGAATTGTGGCACAAGAGATTAGCACATGTAGGTATTAAAGGGCTGCAAGAACTCAGTAAGCAGAAAATCATAGGTGAAGATACGATATCAGACATGGATCTGTGTGAGTACTGTGTTATGGGGAAGGCAAAGAGAGTCAGATTTGGAACTGGCAAGCACATAACTAGCAGTATTTTAGAGTATATGTCCACTCTGATCTTTGGGGACCCTCTAGGACATAGTCTCTCAGTGGAGGAAGATATTTCATGTCCATCATTGATGATTTCTCAAGAAAATTATGGATCTATATCTTGAAATCCATAGGAGAAGCTTTCAGTAAGTTTAAAGAGTGGCTCATTGAAGTCGAGCTGAAAACTTGTAAGAAGCTTAAGTACTTGAGAACTGATAATCGAATGGAGTTTCTGTGTGCTGAATTCAATGGTTTCTGTAAAGAAAGAGGCATCTCAAGACATATGACAGTTCTTGGTACTCCTCAGCAGAATGGTGTAGCTAAGAGGATGAATAAAAATCTATTAGAAAGAGTGAGATGCATGATCTTAAGTGCAGGTGTTTCTAAGCAGTTTTGGGCTAAAGATGTGTCTACTGCATGCTATTTGATCAACATGTGTCCCCTCTAGTGCTCTTGAATTCAAGACTCCTGAACATGTGTTGTCTGGAAGGAGCTCAGATTACAATAAACTCAAGATCTTTGGTTGTTTGGCCTACATGCATATCAAACAAGACAAATTGGAACCTAGAGTTGAGAAGTGCATTTTCTTAGGTTATGAGAAAGGCACAAAGGGTTACATGTTGTGGAATATTGTTGATAGGAAGTGTGTAGTAAGCGGAGATGTGACATTTAATGAAAATGTCATGCCACTGAATGATTAACAAGTTACTACACAAATGAAGGTGGAGCCTAGAAAAGTAACACCTAGTATTACAGTTCCTGAGATGACTGATGATCTGGTGTCTGATCAGCAGGTAGAAGATGAGTTCTATGATGATGATGATGTTGCTGAGCAACATGACATGAGATCTACACCTGGAGATCAGACTCCTGAAGATCATGGAACTGGTTCACAAGTTGAAAGTTTAGATAATGATGAACTAGATGAATCTGCACATGATACTTCTTCATGATGCAGCAAGTGGTTCTCAGTTGAACACTTGGGGTCTGACTAAGGACAGGGGAAAGAGGAAGAATGCAGGTGTACCTAGGAATAGACTTGGTTGGTCTAATCTCATTTCCTATGCCCTGAATGTAGGTCAAGAGATCTCACTAGATCTGGAGAACATTGAGCCCAATAGCTATTCTGAGCCCATTTCTTGTTTTGAGAAAGAGAAGTGGTTAGTTGCTATGCAGGAAGAGTTACTTTCTCATGAGAAGAATCAGACTTGGATCATCGTTAAGAGACCAGCTGGAATTAAAACTGTAAGCTGCAAATGGATTTACAGAAAGAAGGTGGACACTTCAGAAAAGGGAGAACAGATCAGATACAAAGATAGACTTGTAGCTAGGGGTTTCACTCAAAGAGAAGGGATAGATTTCAATAAAATCTTTTCTCCAGTTGTGAGGCATTGTTCTATAAGAATTCTCTTATCTCTAGTTGCTCAGTTCAACCTACATCTGCATCAATTAGATGTCAAGACAACATTTCTACATTGAATACTTGAAGAGAAAATTTGTATGAGTATTCCTGAAGGTTTGGAGTCTTCTGATAAAGGTTCTGAGGTGTGTTTGCTGCAGAGGTCACTGTATGTTTTGAAAAAAAGTCCGAGACAGTGGTACAAGAGGTTTGATCAGTATTTATTAAGTGTTGGGTTCACAAGAAGTAGCTATGATAGTTGTGGTTATTTTCTGAGATCTTCAACTTCAAATATCTTGTACCTACTACTGTATGTTGATGACATGTTGCTTGCTGGTAGCTCAATGTCTGATATCAACAAGGCTAAGAAAATGTTGAAAGCTAAATTTGATAGGAAGGACCTCGGACAGGCTAGGAGGATACTTGGAATGGACATTTCCAGAGATCTCAGCTCAGCTGTAGTTACTCCTCTTGGATAACATGACAAGTTATCTGTGAAGAAATGTCATAAGAATGAGAAAGAGAGGAGTTATATGAAGTGAGTTCCTTATGCAAGTGCAGTTGGAAGTCTCATGTACACTATGGTATGTTGCAGACCTGATCTTGCTCATTCCATGAGTGTTGTGAGCAGGTACATGAGCTGTGAAGGTTCAGCTCATTGGTAAGCAATTAAGTGGATCTTGAGATTTCTAAAAGGTACTCAAGATCATGTATACTAAGCAGCCGCGATGACGGGTACATTCATGAGCAGATAGAATGTTGCCGTGTGGCTGCATTATAATGATTTTCAAAGTCCTCTGGAGACTTTACACGTGTTCGACAACCCGCAATTGGGCAAGATATGTCGCTGATAAAACAATTTAGGTGGACCATATTAGAGGAGACCATTTTAACTAGTATGTAGAAAAGACCACCTAGAAAGAAACATTAAATGGTCATACGCAATTTAACAGCAACCGACAACATGTAAATGGTAAATAACAAAGTTTTTATACATCTTGTTTTTGTTGGACTCGAGATCCAGCTGTGTTACCAGCAAACAACTAACTGGAGGAGCCACCAGCAAACAGCAGCAAAAGACTACATTAAACCATAGTAATAAAGATAAAACCAGTTGCTCAAAATAAATATGGAAAAGATGGAAGATATGCTTGTTTATATGTAACTTCTTTTCATAGAAGACATTGGTAGATGCTATCCTTCGATCATTCATTTGTACACAAGTCATTCAAAACGGAAATGCTGGAAGCACAGGCAGTAGAGTAACAAGTCAAAGATCTGTACCTACTTCGCAAACATTCCACTTCCCGTATCTCCTGCTTTTCTTCTTCAGTCAAATCCAGTGCAATCTACATAACAACAATTTCACAATCACAATTGGCCGGATTTCTGTAAGCAGCCAAATCGATATAATGCGAATTTGGAGACAAGCTGGCAAGAATAGATGAATCATAAATGACATAGAAGACTCATTAAAAAATTTAACTGATTGATCTCAACAGCAAAATGCAATCCACATATTATATTTGTAGCAGTCTGATGAATGGCTACTTTCATATAAATCTTATCCAAACAAACACGTAAATGACAAGTTCCACTGACATTTTAAACCATCAGAACTAGGACAAAACAACCATTACCACATAGGGCCTGTTTGTGACTGGTTACAACTTATGAAACAGTAATCACTGAAATTTATGTTTGCAAATTATAGATTCTCGCTACTCATGCTAGAATCAGCTTTAAAGAATCACCTAGCTTGTTGATCATTCAACCTTATTCTGTATACACTTTATAACACCATTCGCAAATACATATAACCTGAACACTTATAAGTTGATTTTAATCACTTCAAAATTATTTCAGGACATACAAGCATGATGCATACATGTAATGTGGTAACAATATTGAAGAGATGCTAAGGTATGGGGCTGAAATGATCCATGATTTAGCTAGGCCAGTGATAGTTCAAGTTATAATCGAACAAAGTAAGTGAGAGCAAAGAATTCGCAACCGCTATTACAGATTTTCACTCACTCGAAACTATTGTCGCATCACAGTTCATGCATACCTCAAATAGAATCTGCATATCAAACATGAGAGAGCTTTTGTGTAAAACTTACTGCTGGTTCATCTTGCATTCTTGCTTACACATAAAAGAATCGAAATAATCGAAATATGAGGTAAGACCTCAGTAGTTTGCAAATCAAATCCACTGGGGCAAAAAGCGTCCAGATCGTTTTACAAGATGAACTTCAATTGCGGGGTCGCACTTGCGGAAGATTACACAGCATTACAACTACCAATTGACACTCAAATCAGACAGAAGGAGATGATAGAAATAAAAAAGACGAACAAAACAAATCAGGAAACTCAAAATAAACCCTAAATTAGATTCTAGAGTACCTTCACCCTTTAAATCGGTGCGCGAATTCGATTCCTTAGCAATCGAAAGCTCTGTAACAGCACAAGAAGTAGGTTCATGGGTTGGTTGTCGGAACGACGATCTGCCATGGAACAATCGAAGTAAAGCCGATGAAGAGGTGAAATTAATCGCTGAAATGAAAATCAATCAAAATCCAAATTAAATGACAATAATTGAAAGGAAAATTGAAAAAAGCAAGGGTTTATACCTCAATCAATTGAGTTTGTGATTGTAAACTGATCGACTGATCGAGTTATGTTGTACCATTTCTCTTTCGTCCAGTACCATATTTCATATATGTCCTTCAATTTAATATTATTTATAATAACACCACTGATTTCTCATGGGTTATTTCATGTCTAGTGTCACCATACGCGGATGTAGTGATGCGTGATCAAGTGTGACAATTTCTAGTGTTTAATCAGATGTATATTACAGTAAACCGTTATATTAGCTCACATATTGTAACGCTTGATTTATTGTGTCATTATAAAAAGGGTGTAATTAGGTTTTTTTTTTAGTAGTGTCGGTTTGTGGCGTATGAAGATGGAATCTATAAAAATTTCACAAGGCCTAATTAGAGCGATCAATCCAGAAAAGATAGCACCAAATTTGTCTGCATACACACAAAAGGAAATGCAATCTCAGGCAAGGAGTGCTCTGATTCTGTGAATCAGCGATCAAGTTCTCAGAGAAGTTGGTAAGGAGCCAACTGCCATCGCCATTTGGAAGAAACTTGAGGAAACATACATGATGAAGTCCACTGCAAATCAACTATATGCTAAGCAGAGGCTGTACTGGTTTAAGATGAGTGAGGATTGACTAATTAGTGAACAAATTGATGAGTTCAACACGGCGGTTGATGAACTGGAGAACCTGGATATTAAGCTTGAAGATGAGGATAGGGCTCTCATCTTACTCAACTCACTGCCAAGCAAGTATGAGTACTTGCAGGATGCCTTAGTGTATGGGAGATCTGCGCCTATTACTCTGGTGGAAGTCACATCTGCTCTCAGATCAAAGGATAAGAAGAAGAATATTGAGACCAAGCTTGATTCAAAGAGTGGAAAAGTTCTAATGGCAATGTAGAAGAAAGCATACCACCAAAAGAAGAAAGAGAAGCGGCAACACAAGTCTGAAGCTCCTGCAAAGAAAGTTACTGACAAGAGAAAGTGTTTTCACGGTAAGAAACCAGGAGACTTGAAGAAGGATTGTTTCTAGTTGAAGAACATGATGAACCACCAGACTGCCGAAGTTGCAGAACCTACATATTCTTACTATGAAACTGTTGAAGTTCTAAATAATAGTACTCACTGCAATGATACTAGATGGATATTAGATTCTGGTTGTGCATTTCATATGACTCCTATGAAGAGCTGGTTCTGTAGTTTCAAATTTGAAAATGTAGGTTTTGTGTTACTTGGGAATAATCAAGCATGTACAGTAAGAGGAATAGGTTCAATCAGGATTAAGATCTTTGATGGAGTTGTGAGACAACTTGACAATGTGAGGTTTGTTCCTGAATTGAAGAGGAACCTGATTTCACTTGGTATGTTTCATAGCATGGGATACAGTTATTGTTCTACTGGTGAAGTTTTGTCTGTAACAAAAGAAGATAGAGTAGTTCTAAAAGGTAAAAAGGTGAATGGACTCTATATGCTTACAGGAAGCACCATAGTTGGTGTTAGTGAAACAACTCAGAAAAATGACAAGACTGAATTGTGGCACAAGAGATTAGCACATGTAGGTATTAAAGGGCTGCAAGAACTCAGTAAGCAGAAAATCATAGGTGAAGATACGATATCAGACATGGATCTGTGTGAGTACTGTGTTATGGGGAAGGCAAAGAGAGTCAGATTTGGAACTGGCAAGCACATAACTAGCAGTATTTTAGAGTATATGTCCACTCTGATCTTTGGGGACCCTCTAGGACATAGTCTCTCAGTGGAGGAAGATATTTCATGTCCATCATTGATGATTTCTCAAGAAAATTATGGATCTATATCTTGAAATCCATAGGAGAAGCTTTCAGTAAGTTTAAAGAGTGGCTCATTGAAGTCGAGCTGAAAACTTGTAAGAAGCTTAAGTACTTGAGAACTGATAATCGAATGGAGTTTCTGTGTGCTGAATTCAATGGTTTCTGTAAAGAAAGAGGCATCTCAAGACATATGACAGTTCTTGGTACTCCTCAGCAGAATGGTGTAGCTAAGAGGATGAATAAAAATCTATTAGAAAGAGTGAGATGCATGATCTTAAGTGCAGGTGTTTCTAAGCAGTTTTGGGCTAAAGATGTGTCTACTGCATGCTATTTGATCAACATGTGTCCCCTCTAGTGCTCTTGAATTCAAGACTCCTGAACATGTGTTGTCTGGAAGGAGCTCAGATTACAATAAACTCAAGATCTTTGGTTGTTTGGCCTACATGCATATCAAACAAGACAAATTGGAACCTAGAGTTGAGAAGTGCATTTTCTTAGGTTATGAGAAAGGCACAAAGGGTTACATGTTGTGGAATATTGTTGATAGGAAGTGTGTAGTAAGCGGAGATGTGACATTTAATGAAAATGTCATGCCACTGAATGATTAACAAGTTACTACACAAATGAAGGTGGAGCCTAGAAAAGTAACACCTAGTATTACAGTTCCTGAGATGACTGATGATCTGGTGTCTGATCAGCAGGTAGAAGATGAGTTCTATGATGATGATGATGTTGCTGAGCAACATGACATGAGATCTACACCTGGAGATCAGACTCCTGAAGATCATGGAACTGGTTCACAAGTTGAAAGTTTAGATAATGATGAACTAGATGAATCTGCACATGATACTTCTTCATGATGCAGCAAGTGGTTCTCAGTTGAACACTTGGGGTCTGACTAAGGACAGGGGAAAGAGGAAGAATGCAGGTGTACCTAGGAATAGACTTGGTTGGTCTAATCTCATTTCCTATGCCCTGAATGTAGGTCAAGAGATCTCACTAGATCTGGAGAACATTGAGCCCAATAGCTATTCTGAGCCCATTTCTTGTTTTGAGAAAGAGAAGTGGTTAGTTGCTATGCAGGAAGAGTTACTTTCTCATGAGAAGAATCAGACTTGGATCATCGTTAAGAGACCAGCTGGAATTAAAACTGTAAGCTGCAAATGGATTTACAGAAAGAAGGTGGACACTTCAGAAAAGGGAGAACAGATCAGATACAAAGATAGACTTGTAGCTAGGGGTTTCACTCAAAGAGAAGGGATAGATTTCAATAAAATCTTTTCTCCAGTTGTGAGGCATTGTTCTATAAGAATTCTCTTATCTCTAGTTGCTCAGTTCAACCTACATCTGCATCAATTAGATGTCAAGACAACATTTCTACATTGAATACTTGAAGAGAAAATTTGTATGAGTATTCCTGAAGGTTTGGAGTCTTCTGATAAAGGTTCTGAGGTGTGTTTGCTGCAGAGGTCACTGTATGTTTTGAAAAAAAGTCCGAGACAGTGGTACAAGAGGTTTGATCAGTATTTATTAAGTGTTGGGTTCACAAGAAGTAGCTATGATAGTTGTGGTTATTTTCTGAGATCTTCAACTTCAAATATCTTGTACCTACTACTGTATGTTGATGACATGTTGCTTGCTGGTAGCTCAATGTCTGATATCAACAAGGCTAAGAAAATGTTGAAAGCTAAATTTGATAGGAAGGACCTCGGACAGGCTAGGAGGATACTTGGAATGGACATTTCCAGAGATCTCAGCTCAGCTGTAGTTACTCCTCTTGGATAACATGACAAGTTATCTGTGAAGAAATGTCATAAGAATGAGAAAGAGAGGAGTTATATGAAGTGAGTTCCTTATGCAAGTGCAGTTGGAAGTCTCATGTACACTATGGTATGTTGCAGACCTGATCTTGCTCATTCCATGAGTGTTGTGAGCAGGTACATGAGCTGTGAAGGTTCAGCTCATTGGTAAGCAATTAAGTGGATCTTGAGATTTCTAAAAGGTACTCAAGATCATG
>JAQRGC012281252.1:0-10773 GCA_028659135.1 Plantago lanceolata
TCGTAGAAGTGAAGAAGAGATGATAGAGTGGTTGAAATTTGTGTCTGGCAAATAGTCCATGAAGACCAACTTCCATAAATGCCATTGGTTACTTTAGGGATCCCCTATCCTTACATGTTCACCCTTTTATGGCTACTTGCAGCAATTCATATCTTTGCCAACTATTTCAAATCTAGTTTGGTTACACAACACAGTTAAAAGTTAAAACTAAAATGGTTGATCATACGTTAATTATTTTACTTGATCCTTTTTAAAATTTAACTATAAATAGCGTGATTTATCTGGCGATACCAACCTAATATAAGAAACACGAATCATGCATTTATATTTAAACAACATTTACTTACCATTTTTTATCATGAATCTTATCAAATTGTTGATATTGAGTAAATACAGTAGCAATATAGGCTTTGAAAAGTATCGAAAATAGTACGAATTCTTCTCTCACCCCACAAAATGTCAAAATGTACCATACTACCACCTCGAACATGTATGTCCATGTTTGGAATAAATACGTTTGGTGACTTTTATTATAAAAGGACCTAAATTAATCTAAATATGACCTTTCACTCCGAACTTGAGAACGGTCTGAGTCTCTCTAACCTGCACCGTCTACACCCAAAACAAATGTCACATTTAATTTTGCACAACACGAACAATAAAATATTCGGAGAGGAAGGAATAAAGCTTGGAAACAGAAAATATATGAGTCCGGCTAAACGCAGCATTGGGTCGTCGTTTAGCAGTATTGGAAATTTGGAATTACTAATTCATTGATTTGCTCGCACCAAAATTGAGGTGACGCATTCAATCATTTTGAAATTCATCACAACCTGAATTTAATATCTCTCTCTCTCTCTCTAAACTCAATTCAATCCATAGAGCTGATAGCTTCGAGGTAGCCTTTCATGGCGACGAGGAGGAATCTCCTAGATCTAGGTCAGGATTTTCTCCATCTTCTATTACTCTCTTTTTCCATTTTTGGAACAACAACCGCAATCTATCTACCTTTTCGTCTCTCTTTTCTACTCGCTCAATTCTCTCTCTATTTCATCCAATTCTAGTATGTTTACTCTCTCTAACTCGAATGTTTCTTTGTCACTGAACTTCATGTTGAATGTGTATGTTGATTCATGCTATTATAGCTCTGTAATATGTGCTGTATTTGTTTATTTTCATATTCCTGATGATGGTTGTTTTTCATAGGTTTTTCATCATTATCTGTTAATTACTTGCTGCAATTACCAATTATGTTAGTTGTGATGATTTGTGTGTGGTTGTATGTCAGGAAACCTAGCTTCACTATGCCTTTCGAGCTTTTTCGACCTAATCAAACGGTTATAAATACACCTAGATCTATTTAGAAGCCACAGATGATGCTTTAAAGTTTAAATCCATTGCCCATAGGCTGGTTTAAGAGACCGAAAACATGAGCAGCTGATGGCTACCTGATTCTTACTTCGTTTGGTTATTTCATTTGTGGAAGTGTTTGAACTATGAACATCATGTATTCCTGTTTTCTGAACTTTCGTTATGAAACCTGCTAGGAATTTTAATAGTCTCAGGACTTTCACATGATTATACCTATTACGCTCTTGTGGCCAAACTGTTACTGTTAAGAGACAAGTTCAGCTGTCTGTTTGGTGCATAACCATTATAAATAAGGCGTCTTTAGTTTAGTATACTTTTCCATCTTGAAGACTACCGTTCATACTTTGTTCAGAGATATCGGCTTTAACTGTAGTTCTAATACTCTTTTTTTTTTTCTCACTCAGATTGCTGAAGTGTGCGAACTGAATAGTCTTCCTAGCTTAATCTCAGTTGAAATCAACCTCATTGTATAAAGTCAGACATTAGATTGTGGTGTCAGCATAATGGATTCAATGGATGGAGGTAATGCTGCTAGCAACAACTCAAATGCGGCTTCAAGGCAGCGGCTTCGTTGGACACATGAACTTCATGAGCGATTTGTTGATGCTGTTGCACAACTTGGTGGACCAGATAGTAAGTTCTTTTCACGTTTGCTAATACTCGAGTAGCATAAACTCGATACTTTATACTGAAACTTGATGTCACCTGCCGGACAATGTTCTATGGGAAACAGAAAGAAAAAAGATTGATGTTACTATGATGGATATGCTTAAGATATGAAAAAATAGCTGTGCTGATTTTATTCCTCTTCAAGGTTCGACTATTGACGAGGTTATTGTTTTGTTCTTTGGGGTGTGCTCGTAGTGTAGGTAATGCACATTGGTGGCTAATAGATATTTTTAAAGATAGAAAGTTCTGTATAATACACGTGTCAGAGAATCTCAGCATGATTTGCATTTTGCTGGCTAATATATATTGTAGAAGATTGAAAGTTCTGTATTGTCGACACGTGTCAGAATCTGAGCATGGTTTGAAATCACCCGACATTACAAGGTTAATAATCTTGGAAAGAACATTGACGACATGACTTTGTACTGTGCCTGATACAAACTGTTTTCCTTAGTTGATGTCAATAAGCGTCATGATGATAGGAAAAATATAACTGCTTTTTATGAGCACTTCACTATTGAAAGTTGGTAAAATTTCTCTAGACTTCTCTGCTATATTAAATACTAAAGGGTGGATTTTGTTTTGTGGAACTCACACAATTACTCAACCATGGAACTTCTTGACATTATTTTCTTTCTGCAGGAGCTACTCCTAAAGGTGTTCTCAGAGTTATGGGAGTTCAAGGGCTAACAATCTACCACGTAAAAAGTCACTTACAGGTATATCATCGAGTGCACTGTCAATGTTCTTTTTTCTTTCCATATTTCTCCTCGTTCGGAAGCCTGTTACTAATTTTAATGTAATCAACAGAAATATCGGCTTGCCAAATATCTTCCAGATTCTTCATCTGATGGTATGCTACCTTTTTACCACCATGAATCTTGATAAATTCTTGAATATGGGGATTTTTATTTCTCATCGGTTATCCATTTATTTATAATCTTGTTTGTTGACTGAAGGGAAAAAAGCTGAGAAGAAAGAGTCTGAAGATATCCTTTCAAGCTTGGATGGCTCTTCGTAAGTGATATTCTTTCAAGCTTGAGATATAATCCCGACCTTTTTCATTTGTCATTTTAGAATTGCATGTCATTGTCTCATTAAAAATCCAGCAATTAATTAAATTTTCTGAAATCCAAAATTCAGCATGAGAATCTCCACTCACCGGCTTGAGGGGCATGCCTCTAGTATTTTCATTGAAGATTACGACTGTTTCTTCAATGCCATAGAATATCTGTGCAATTATTGCCAGATTCTCTTGTATAATTTCTTTTATTATAGCTGGTGCTAGAACATTCAGACACAGCTATAGATCACACTTCTAATGCTCTATTTCTGCAACTTACTAAATTGATTAATTTAGTACTAAATGTGATCATATAAGGTAGTAAATTGATTAATTTAAATGAACTACTTGGTTCTTCTTGCAGTGGAATGCAAATTACTGAAGCACTGAAGCTGCAGATGGAGGTTCAGAAGAGGCTTCATGAACAATTGGAGGTATACTTAATTTCCTTTTATGTCTACGTAGACCCAAAGCACGGGTGAACTGTCATTGTTATTGTAACTTGTGATCATTCAAAATTATTGCAATTTTAATTTATTGCAGAATTTCTGAATTTATCTCGAAGATTATTTCCAAATTCTAATCTGAGCAAGTTGTCTCATCACTCTGTTATATCACACAGGTACAGAGACAGTTACAGTTACGGATTGAAGCCCAAGGAAAGTACTTGAAAAAGATTATCGAAGAACAGCAGCGAATAAGTGGAAGCCTTCCAGATGCACAGGGCTCAGGGGTATCTGCACCTGGTGTAGACAATAGTTTCCCAGAATCGGATAACAAAACTGACCCAGCAACCCCTGTTCCAACATCAGAGCCACCTTTCACAGACAACCTTGCTAAAGTAAATGTGACATCTAAGAGCCTCTCTGTTGACGAATCTTTCTCCCACGAGCCACTAACTCCTGATTCGAGTTGCAACATGAACACTAAAGTTGAGAGCCCAAGCGAGAGACCTGGAAAAAAGCAGCGGACTGTCCCTGACTTGTCATTTCCAGGACCAGAGGGCCTTTTGAATCATTCAGTACTAGAGTCGAGCTTGAGTTCTCCATACCAGCAGCCACATTCACTTTTCTAGACACGGGAGCTATTTGAACATTCACCTCCGGTTTCATTTGTCTTGTCATGTGTAGTTTATGAAAGTGCCACATCTGCATCAGGTCTGAGAAACCTACTATTGTTTAGTAAGAAATTATTAGAGAATACCAGGCCTCTATAAGATAGAATGTCAGATATTGACTCGAGAATGTATGCTACGATTTGTAGTGCAACGCATTGTTTAAATTTATTGCACGTTTCCTGTGTTATAAGCGTAGTTTCCTACCATAAGTCACTAGTACTATATGCTTTAGCATAGTATCATTTGAAGATCGGACAAATTCTTGTTGTTGGTTTGATTTATACAAGGCTGTAGCCTGTAGGCATGTTTGAATTTAGTTCTACTCGGAAGTCTCAAGTCCAGTGCACACTATTCCTTTGGTTGAAATCGCATACAGTGAATGGTTGTATTGAACGGAACAAACATGTTTGGAATCAATTTTGGATTAGGGCATGGTGAACACAAGTGTGAATTATGTGACCAATGTGAGATTGAGAGTTCATGTTATGACAGAAACTGAAGAACTGAAGAACCAAGAAGTGAGAAGTTGTGAAACTGTAGAACTGGGCGAAATCAGTATCAAACTGGGCTATCTTCTAACTGGCAGTAATACAGAGGAAAAAAAATGAAAACCCATTAAAAAGACAGATTGATAAAACATCCTATGCTTTTGTACAATTAAAGTTGTCAAGACGAACTGTGTCTCTTATGATTCACTTTCTTCAGGATGCAAAGTCGCAACCTCTGGCTTAGAGCTTCAAGCTTTTCGAACTTCTCCCTTCTGGACTTTTTAGGGGCTGTGGGTGCCTTTTTCTTCTTCTTGCTGTCATCCTGTGGAGAGCCCAATGTGGTCTTTTCGGGGTTCCTTAGAGGTGTTCCCAATACTTTTATGGTCGTCTGGCAATTAAATTTCGGTTAATAATGTTAGCTTGCAATGAATATGAGGTATCAAATGAAGCTTGCAAAGGAGTAACATTATTGAATAGGGTGGAGTTACCTGATCGCGGTTGCTAGAACTAGTACAATTCAAGGAAGGTGTTTCATCACTGCCCAGGGAAGAACATCTTCCCCAACTCTCTCTGTTTGAGCTTGTAAAGGAGCAGCATTCTTCATTGGAGCCACCAGGCTTATCCTAAATCAATTCAACCAAAATCGTTAACCCGCATGACTAGGCATAGCTAAGGATGCTTTACGACTAGCTAAAAAATGCAAATACCTGTGTAAGTGAAGCACCAAGGTCAGCATTTTCGCTTGCCAAGACATCCTGCAATTATTAATCAACAGCATACAGAACTGTCAAAATCTAAAAAAGAGTTTATAAACTAAAAGCACCAATCATACAGTTCATAATGAAATAAGAAAGGTTTGTAATGTACATTGCAGACAGGTACAATGTCAGAAAGGAGTTCATCTACAGACTTCATGCCTGAAAGGGTATGTGCACATGAAGAGCTTGGTGCATCAGCACTTGCTTTCCGAAGCCCGGCAATTATCTCGTACAAAATATTCTGGTCAAAAGAAAAAAAAGAACTCACAACTTAGTAAATACGCAATTGCAAGGAGAATGCAAGGCCACTCGTGCTAAAATAAATTAAGTGAAGTATTGCAACTCTCATATTTTCACTTGCAAATTCTTCTCTATCAACTTTTCTAATTTTTAGCACTAGTAGCAAACACTTCACTATAAGCATAAGTTTCCGTAAGCACTAACAAATAGCTGCAGCGAAGTCTTTAAAAATAAGTGCAAGATGCTTGATGGAGGAAATGACTTAATGAGACATGAACAGCAATAATACCTCTTCCATGCCAGCATCGACCTTCAGATCTCCCAGATCATAATATTTTTCAATTTTGGTGGCATATGATGTCGAAAGTCGAGGTGGGTGGAGGACGTTGTAGAAGAAAATTGAGACGGAATCGTAGTAAAACTGAGGTCGAGTTGAATTGTGATCACCCTCAAACTTAATAATATTTTTATCGCCCTGCACATGAATAAGAAGTTTAATTTATAGAACGTCCAAAATTAAAATCACAGAGACCAGAAGAATGTTTACTTACCGCATATGCCTTAAAGATAGCATCGGAGTGCCGAGAATGAATAAATTTGTCATCTTTTGCATGGCCAAATAAAGCAGGAGTAAAAGACTTGGGGGCAACCTGCTTGTCAGATCGCAAACATTTAGGTACTGTTCTAGAAGATAATTTTGCATAAAGGTTTCTAGACCGAGCAAGAACCAAATTGAATAGTACAAGAATATAGAAAAAAGAAACAAACCTGTACGCAATCAAGCCGCGTGATATCAAATTTGGCCTTCTTCTGTATCACTCTCCGCATGTATTGAAGGGCCATCTTAACCTGTAACATAATTGACCTGCAGTTAATTCTAGTAATTCCAGCTTGCAAGGCATCAATTCAGGCAAGTTGTAAAACTCCATTACAACATTGAGAGCAAGCATCATGGAGGGAATTAAAGGAGCAAGGTCGAATGGTGTCAACTTAATCAAAAGATCAAACAAAGCCATGGATAGGTGCAGAAAGCCAGTTAGTTTGAACTTTGAACATATTAGAGGTGGGAATTAGTTTTATTTCATTGTGGTGTCTCTAGTCGGAATGTGCAACAATAAGAACAGTGCCTGTGTCAAATACCGAAATATAAGTTCAAGTTCTTGCGCTCAAATTATCGTCAAAGATGATTGCAATATCTCCTTGAATTTATGTTGGTAACAGAAACAGCAATTTGCATAAATGCTTATAAGATAAGTATCTAATACGATAATTGGAACCAAGTATGACTGTAAAACGGCTTGAGATTTCAGAAACTTCTTTTAAGATTTCTTCTGAGACTATATAACATGATATGTAGAAAATTTCACGGAACCACAGGAAGTGCGGCCTAAATGAGAAATCAATTTTAAGTTGCACGTCACGCTGACAGCTTCTGAAGCATATTTTCTAGAAATCCACAAACCAAAAGCTACAGAAGCCGAAATCAAGGAAAACAAAGTCAGCACCAAACAGAATCAGTTGATACAAATCTCATTGTATATCTCATCCACACACACTTTTCAGGTACAACATAACATCAAATCATGTAAACTATGGGAGAAAATTTCTAAAGTTAACAGAAGAAAAGGATAAAAGTCTACCTACATAATCTAAACTTCTATTTACATGCACAATCAACTTAAATTGTAACGAAAGAGTATCAGATAAGAACATACTGTGAATTTCGGAAGCCGGATTTTGTACACATCTGCAAGTTCCATCATCAGATTGAACAGATTAGAGAAGGCACTATCCAACACTATTCCAGCTATAGATGGGTCTTCCGCACCATAAAGAATGCTGCAACGATAGAGATAGCAAATGATATCATAAATGATTCTGTTCATCTCCACTTCATGGTTCCTCAGTAATCAGATTTACAGTATTATTAATCAAGAGAAAGCTCCAGTGAAATCTTTAAATATGACTTGATATGCATCCAACAGCTAAATGAGAGCTCGAGGCAAAGGGATTAGTTGATAACTTTGCTCCCTAACACTATGAATTTTACTTCAAAAAAGACTTTTCTCAAACATCTGCAATTTATATCAGGAGAGAGTAGTCAACACAACTCTAAATTGTTTCCATGTAAGCTCTTGAAAATGGTTGTCCCTCTGGGAAATATTATATTTCTCAAAGTAGGGATATTCGATCACTATCAAAAAAAAAAAAAACAATCAGTAGAAGACGAGCTTGGGATGTGAAGAATGCTCGCAATGCCGTAAAACATGCCAGTCTATTGACGCAAAGCAAATAAACAATCACCAACCTTGTCACAGCTCCCATTGACCTTCCCCAAAGACCTATGCGAGAGACTTTCACGTTGGTCCTCAAATATGATACCACGACTTTCAGGTCATTTTTCTGAGATTCAGATAGGAAATGCATCAGCCGTAGGAAAAACGACTCATGCAAAGCAGATTAAGAAAGATGAACGAGGAAATAAACAAGTACCTCATGCCAACCAAGACTAACATAATCTCCATCAGATAAACCAGAACCTGAAAAATCAAGAGTGAACACTGTAATGTTCGAAGGCAGAAGAACTACAGCTGCTTCATTTGCATCTGCTCGACATCCACTGCATGACAATAACTAAATGTAAGTATTCACAGCCTCTCCAATGTTCTGAAGTCTCAATAAATTGCAAGGTTAACTAAAAAAAGGAAAATAGAATCTCGAAAAAGCAGAAAATTCTTTATTAAATATACGGCATTCATTAATTCTGATTAACAGCCGATAGCAAGCCCCACCCCTTTCTATGTTGGTCTGAAAGCAATGGCAATTTATTGAATTTAGAAGGTTAGGTAAGAGTGGTTACCACCGAAATACAGTCAGAAATGTTAGCTATCTATATGAGAGTACAATATATAAGAAATGAGCACCAAGTGTAATTATCCAGAAGTCCAGATAATAGACGTGCAAGGCCTCTTTCCTCAATCAAAGTGCTCTTTCTTTGCATTTACAAGCTACAGTATTCCTAATTTCCCATGCTATTCCAAAGTGAGACACCGGTGTGTCAGCCTTCACATATAATTGTTGAATCTCATCATATCATTTTTCCTTTTCACATACAACTTATTTGCCAGAACTGCTTAGAGTCTTAGACTAACCGAACAGATTACTAGATCTCCACCCACTTCCCCTGTTTCAAGAATGTAAGAAATATTCATAGAAAGGATTCATATCCTCTGAGTTTTCCTCATTACTGCAAAGATAGCCCTTGAAAGTTCTCAATAATTACAAGATGAAGCGACATAAAGTGGCATAGAAGTCATAAATCTCCAAACTAACCCACAACTCTAACTCGGGAAGAAGCTAGCAGTAATTACATGATGAAGCAATATCACTGCTAACGTTGTTTCATGTACAGATGCACTTCTGTTGAAGACGCGCATATATTGAGTATTGTATATCAAATCAATATCCCTAAGTGTATTACTTAAGGGAGTACAGGAGCAACTGCATCATGACAAAATAATGTTTCTAAAAAAGTCGTGGCGAACCTGTTTCCATGGCAGTAAACAACACAAGGAAGAGGAGTATCATCAGGCACGTCGGCAGGAATATAATGGCTACACTTCAATGCATGGCCCCGTTCATTATGAAGCTGCATAGCAAGCAAACCATTCCATCAAACACTTGTCATCAGAACTACATTGAAACTAGTATCATCCCACAAAATTCAATAACGAAGACTACGAAGTCACTGAAACTGATGACCATACTTGCCTCTAAATCTTCTCTCTTGTAACTTCTTCCCGCAAGCGTAAAATCCTTTTCCCATAGATACTGATCTGGGTTATATTCAGCCCTGTAGCAATGGTCACATTGTCAAATGGTTAACATGACGCCGGTGAACAAGCATAGTTCCAAGTGTCGAACAATAACGACTACAACGAATCAATATTTGCAAGCTGTACCAAATTGAACTACTCTAAAGCTGCTTAGTAACAAAAACTAAAATTGCAGCAAGAAAGGAAAGAAATTTACCTAGGAGGGCGAATGACAAAATTGATGAACTGATCAATCATCTTGAGCTTGAGCACCAAAACAAAGTTAAACAGCTACTACCATTGCTCCAAGACCATAAATGGAAAGAGATAGAATCAAAAACCGATAATAATCCAAGACTGGTCTGCGAAAACTAAGTTGAAGACCATAAATGGAATCTATATCAACAAACTCCAAAAACAATTAAGATCTTTATATATAATCTCCCTTAAAGAATCTCCCCCACTGATTCTTGACGCTTTAAATGCCAAAACCCACAACCTGGGAATCTTCTGGTGAATATCTGAGTAATATACGAAAAGGGTTTTGGAAAAAGAATAAATTTAATCCAACCCAGATCTTGAATTCTAACCTAAAACAGCAAGAAAGAGAGTTCTTGATCTAGACCACACAAACAAGATTGATAAATTTGATTACTAAGACTAACAGACTAACAGTAAGAACTCAGTCAACAACAAACCTAGAAAAATATGATTGACACTTTCTTTCTTTCTCCTATAAAATAGAGGGTAAGTGAGCAATGGAAGTTTTTTGGACTTTGGAGTAGCAGCAGCTCAACTAGCCCAAAGAAAACAAGAAAAGAAAAAAATGGTCTACTTTTTGTTTTCTTGGTTTTGTTGTTCGATCTGGGGATATATTTTAATGGTTTACATTCATTCCATTTGGGGGGTTCTTGAAATGTACAGACGACGTTAGAGACACGGACCACAGTCCCCAACAAGCAGCCAGCCAGCCAGCAAGCAACACACTGTTTGTTTGTGAAAGTGAGACTGAAACAAACTGTTCAGCTATATATTAACTACTACACCATTAACATTTTGCAATACAATCATACAATACTGGTGATCATACATTACTAGTACATCTACATATCATCACAATAATGATGCTTGTATTAAACCACCATTAAATCTTTTGGTGGAATGTTGAATAGTACTTCTACTACTAGTACTAACTACAAAGTTGAAAGCACTTACCAACTACCCAAGCAATTATTGTTTGTTCAAGTGGAGA
>JAQRGC012281257.1:0-10936 GCA_028659135.1 Plantago lanceolata
TCTTTCACACATATTAAGAAAAGTCTATTCTAGATAAACCCCATCAGTAATTTTCTCTCGCATGAGAGCCTTCTCTCCTTATCTTTGAAGGTCTCTTCTCCCTTCTCTTGGGACTCTCCTTTGTCTGATCGTACTCTTTGTAATCGTGATCTGTTTTTCTTGTCTACGTCTTTATCTTTAGCTGTTTTTGTGTTTCTGATCCATCCATTTGCTGTTTGAGTTAGGGTTCGACTAGGTTTCTTTATCCTGTCAGAGTCTTTGTTTGGTGTGTCTCTTTGTTTTCGCATTTTAATCTGTGATCTTCTCCCATTTGTTTCTTCTCTATTATCTCTTATCTCTTTCTTGCAGTGACTCTCTGATATCCAAGTGCTGAGCTTTTGAGACTATATATTCATGGCTGACGAACTTGCAGCGCGTTTGGGTACCACTCTGCAATTGCTTGACGAGGAATGCGACGGTGTTGATGCTCCGTTTGAAGCCTGGGCTGCTCAGTCAGATGATCTGAAATACTCGCTGGTCGGACGTATCCTTTCCAAACGGCAGATCCATGTGAAATCTTTCCAAGACACGGTACGACACAGCTGGGGTGTGGTGTACGGTGTTGATATTATCAAGCTGGATGAGAACAGATTGTTATTCCAATTTGAGCATGATTTGGACAAAATACATGTCCTGGAAGGTACCCCATGGGCTTTTGAGAAGAATTTAGTTGTTCTTTCACCTGTTAACCGTGGCGAAGATCCTCTGTCTGTACCCCTGGATCACGTGGAAATATTTGTGCATGTTACTGGTCTCCCATTAATGATGATTACGAGAGCAATGGGTATGGTGATCAGTAAAGGTCTTGGTGATTTCCTAAGTTTCGACGACGATGCAAGAAAGGATCGTATGATTATGCGTATCAGAGTACGTATTGACGTCAACAAACCACTCAAGCGGGGCAATGAATGTGCGTTGCATAGATGGAGGCGAATATTTGGTTACGTTTACGTATGAACGTTTACCTAATTTTTTCTACCGTTGTGGAATTATGGGTCACTTACTATGTGACTGTAAAGTTCAATTTGACATCGAAGCTAGTGGAGGGGATACCTCGTCCCAAAATCTTCCATGGGGGGAGTGGTTGAAAGCTACGGGTCCGAATATAAGGAATAATTTTGTTGGAGGACAATCTTCAAGCCATGCATCACGTACCTTTGTGGCCCCAGTACCCCCTACAGGTCCTTCGACGAACCGCAACTCCCGAGAGTCCAGGACAACACCTACACCATCACACACTAGCCAAACCCTAGCACTCATGTCTAACCGTTTGGAACAAAATTCCCGCACAAACAGCCCTACCCGTAACAACCTTACCCACCCCACTTTTACTGGTCAACAAATCCACAGAGGTCAATCGCAAAATACGCCTTCACAATCCAATCTTCCCCCGAATGTCGGAACAAACCATACCTACTCCTCTACCCATCAAAACAGAACTCCCTCGGACCCAATACTCTCAGGCCCACCACGATCAAGTCTTGTTGGGCCCATTTTGCCTATCCCTTCATCACCCAATGTAAACCCCATAATGCAAAGCCCACTTGTTGGCCCATCTCCAGTCACTGCTCCAACCCATCATACTCTCAACCCTATGCTCTAC
Organism: Plantago lanceolata; assembly: GCA_028659135.1. Classification (NCBI taxonomy): domain Eukaryota; kingdom Viridiplantae; phylum Streptophyta; class Magnoliopsida; order Lamiales; family Plantaginaceae; genus Plantago; species Plantago lanceolata. Next base: position 1,643 of record JAQRGC012281257.1, read on the forward strand.
CAGCCCAATAATTCTCATGTACTCTCCCAGCCCACCCTTATACCAATCCAATACACCAGTCAACCCTTTAACTCATCCACAATTCCTACATCCACAAAACCGAACCCAAAAAATAAATGGACACGAGAACCAAGAGTTAATCCTACCCATACCACTCCAGTTCAAAGTTCCGGATCTCAAAAGAAACAAATTAATAATACCCCAAGCCAAAGTTCAGGAGCCCAGAAAAAACGTCCGAGACACAATCATGCAGATAAGAACAAGAAAGTTATTACCATCTCGGATAATAGGAAAGGAATTTCTATTACGGAGAACACTAGCGAACCACCATCAAAGTGTCTTAATCAGACAATTTCATCTTCCAACACTACAACAGTACCAGAGGCGGAGGTTGCTCAGCAGCCCCGCCTACATCAATGAATTGCATTGCATGGAACTGTCAAGGCTTGGGGGTCTTTGGACAGTTCAGGAGTTACGAGACTTGATTCTTGAGTCTCAACCCCAGCTTATTTTTCTCATGGAAACTCGTCTGAGGGACTTTGGGATAGATAAGTTGAAAGAGAAGTTTAATTTGTTTGGTTTTTCGGTAGCATCACAAGGCAAATCTGGAGGTCTAGCCCTTTTATGGTCAAAGGATACAATGGTGAGTATTCAGAATTATTCAAAGTTTCATATTGATGCAATAATCCAGCTACCAAATAGTGAGGTTGAATGGCGATTTACTGGATTTTATGGCGAGCCAGATGTAAATAAGAGAAAAACGACTTGGGATTTGTTGCAACGACTAGGTGACTTATCTTCACTACCATGGCTTTGTATGGGAGATTATAATGAAATTTTGTCAAATTCAGAAAAGTTAGGTGGGATAGCAGTAAGTCCAAGTCGACTACGAGCTTTTCGGGATTGTGTACAACAATTGGGTCTCCATGATTTGGGTTATAGTGGGTTCCACTACACTTGGACCAACAAAAGATCCTACCCACACAATATTAGATCAAGACTTGATAGGGCTATGGGTACAACTCAGTGGACACAAAATTTCCCGTCAGCAACAGTATACCACAAGCGGGTGGTGTTTTCAGATCACAACCCAATTCAGCTTTTCTTCGAAGATCGGCGGCCAGTGAGAAGACGAGGACGGCCAGGATTCAAATTCGAATCAATGTGGGTAAGGCATAGCGAATGCAGGAACATTATTGCAGAGTGTTGGGATCCCGACGCTGAGTTCTTGGCGGTCGCTGCTCACTGTAAAATTGGGCTTTTGAATTGGGGAGAACTCCATTTTGGGGCAGTCAATCGACTTATTCGTCAACTCCAAGAGCAGATCGGTAAGTTGAGTGAACAATCCTTCACGTCTATAGTGAAGCAGCAGATCGATTCTTTAAAAGTCGAATTGGAAGAGTTACTGGAACGGGAGAATTCAATGTGGAGGCAAAGAGCAAAGGTACAGTGGATGAAGGACGGGGATCGAAATACTCGATTTTTCCATAGTCAAGCAACCAAGAGGATGGTCAAGAATGAGATTAAGGATTTGCGTAATAGTCATGGGGAGCTAATTTCAGATACAGTGGGGATGCAACTGATTGCTGAGGATTATTTCAAGCATATTTTTGCCACTAATTCACCGTCTGAGGAAGCCATTGACGCAGCTCTTGAATATATAGTCCCCAAAGTTTCTGCTGCACTTAATCAGGAGTTCTGTCAACCATATTCCGATAATGAGGTACAAACTGCTCTCTCACAAATGTATCCTCTTAAATCTCCCGGCCCCGATGGTTTGCCTGTGTTATTTTTTCAAAAGTTTTGGTCGATTGTTGGCCCTTCTGTGACTATGTGCTGTTTAAATCTGCTTAATAATGGGGTTCTAGATACTGCTCTTAACTTTACTCATATTATTCTGATTCCTAAATGTAAAAACCCTGAGTTTATTACGCAGTTTCGTCCAATTAGTCTCAGTAATGTGGCCTTCAAAATTGCCTCTAAATGTATTACAAATCGGCTAAAACCCCATATGTCTGTCTTGATAAGTGAAACCCAATCAGCTTTCATTCCTGGGAGATTGATCACAGATAATGTGTTAGTGTCTTACGAGCTTAATCACTATTTGAAGAATAAAACTAAAGGAAAAGACAGTTTTTTAGCCTTAAAACTTGATCTTAGTAAAGCTTATGATAGAGTTGAGTGGCTCTTTCTCGAAAAGATTCTTCGAAAAATTGGTTTTATTGAAAGCTTTATTACTACTATTATGTTGTGTGTCAAGACAGTTTCTTATGCTTTAATTGTGAATGGTTGTGAGTCTGATCATTTTACGCCCTCACGAGGCCTTAGACAAGGAGACCCCCTCTCTCCGTTTCTGTTTCTTTTCTGCACTGAAGCACTTTGCTCTCTTTTTGCTCATGCCACCTCTACTGGCCAAATTCAAGGCATTAAAGTTTCTCCCAGTGCACCTGAAGTCTCTCATTTGCTTTTTGCTGACGATACAATGATTTTTTGCAAAGCTACTGTAGAAACTGCCAACACTATTATGAATATTCTGAATGTTTATAGCCTTGGTTCCGGTCAGGTTATTAATTTGGAAAAATCTAACGTAGTTTTTAGTAGAAATACTTCTATTGAAACTATTACTAGTATTCATACTTTGTTGAATGTTCAAGTAGTGGACAAACATGAAAAGTATCTTGGTCTCCCAACTACTATGGGTAAAAGTAAACGTGAGATCTTTAGTTGGCTACGTGAAAAAGTTTGGGCCAAAGTAAATTCTTTTGATGGAAAATTTTTGTCTAAGGCTGGGAAAGAGGTGCTCATAAAATCTGTTCTACAAGCAATTCCTACGTACGTTATGTGTTGTTTCAAACTTCCCAAAGGGCTTTTAAATGATATTGAGTCTATACTTTCTCAGTATTGGTGGGGTAAGGGGGCAAGAACAGCATGCACTGGCTTATGTGGGATAAGCTTTGTCTTAGTAAGAGAGATGGCGGTCTAGGTTTTCGAGACCTCACTGCTTTTAATCTTGCATTGCTTCGAAAACAGATTTGGCGTATCGTTACTAAGCCTCATAGTCTTTTGAGTCGAATTTTGAAAGCCAAGTATTTTCCTCACTCAACTATTTTTAATGCTTTGCCTAAATCCAATGCCTCTTTTACATGGAAGAGCATTCTTTCAGCTAAAGATTTAGTTTTTCAAGGCATTCGTTGGAGGGTGGGTAATGGTAACAACATAGACATATGGAAAGATAAATGGATTCCGGGTCATTATAATTTCAAACCCAAAACCCCGGATATTCTAAATCAGGGCCCCCTCCAGGTTTCTTTTCTAATTAATCATGACCTTGCTGACTGGGATCGTTCCACACTTTCTTATCTTTTCTGGCAGGACGACATTGAGGAGATACTTAAAATTCCCCTGGCTCATGTGCACGATCTGGATGTTGAAATATGGCATTACACGAAGTCTGGGATATATTCTGTCAAATCAGCCTATCATTTAGCTTTGGATATACAAAAGAGACAGATAGATGCCCGACTGGGATCTAGTTCGAATCCTGAGAGACAAAACTGGAACTTTGTATGGAATATACATGTCCCCGGAAAGATCAAACATTTTCTGTGGCGTGCACTCCATAATATCTTACCTACAGGGAGCGAACTCCATCGTCGTCACATCATTTCTGAAGCTCCTTGTACTGTCTGTAAAGAAGAAGGAGAATCTGCATTACATGTATTACGTGACTGCCCCTTTGCTAGACAGGTTTGGAGTCTGCTGAACTTTTCTAATAATCTTATTCATATTCATGCTCTGACTGTCTGGGAATGGGTTCAGTATGTGAAGATCCGAACAGATTCCAGTGATTTTGCTCTATTTGTGACTTGTTGTTGGAGTCTATGGTATAACCGCAACAAGTTTGGCTTTGATGATTGGGATGGTGACCCTCCCAAAACTGCACAGTTTGTATTGCAGTTCACCAAACTGCATAAAGACTCTGCTGTACTCAAAACTGATCTAGAGGACTACAATTCAGACACTCATCTTGGCCCTTGGCAACTTCCTGATGCTGGGGTGATCAAGGTTAACGTGGATGCTGCTGTCCCGTTAAACGGTTCTGCTGGTACTGTGGCAGCCGTGTGCAGGGACTGCAGTGGACTGGTGTTAGCTTGGCAGACTCATCGATTGACTGGCCAGCCTGATGTATTTGCTGCAGAATTGATGGCAATTAAATTGGGACTGCAACTTGCTTCAAGAATGGAATTCACATCCATTATTATTGAAGGAGATTCACTTCAGGTAATTCAAACTTTACGAAGTGGTAAAGGTCAGCGTTTGGCTCCCTACGCTAATACTACCCAGCTGATTCACAACATGGTTGAGCAGTTTCAACAGTGTGAGTACAGGCATGTGAGACGTGATGCAAACAAGTTGGCACACAAGCTCTGCTCATCTTTGGCTTCTGATTCTATAGGCTACCTTTCTTTACCTTTCGATTATGTTGAACATTGCTAGTTATTTTTATTTTGTTTCATTTCAGCTTTCTCTGGTTTCCAGTACGGTTTGGTTGGAGATTGATTGTTGTAACTTGAGCTCTGGCTCCTTTTCCTAGTGATTAATATATTCACTTTCTTCTCAAAAAAAAAAAAAAATTCTGCAATATTGTTAAGTAACATCAATTAATAGCCTCCAATTCTACAAAGTCAGAAACGTGCGGATGAATGAATACCGATATTGTTTCTCCCATCAACTAATGACAATTTTTTTTAAAAATTAATTGCAAGCTTTCCTACCATATTCAAGAATTTTAAATTATACGACTTGGTCTATTTTTAGTTAAGATGCTAGCAAACTATATTTATTCTTCTTTACCTTCTATTGACAAGTGTTACAATCCTAACGGCGGTACAGGAGATGGTATATAGTTTGGTACAGTAAACCCGGATCGTATTAGAAGTTCATGCCACCACGCGCGAGAGCCAATCAACCAGATAGGTGGATAAAAATTGTTTACTTGACAGGAAGAAATCATACATGTGAAGAGTGGTGCCGAATGCAAGGTTTTATGGAGTTTAGGGGGTGTATCTACGCTTGCTGGAAGCTGAGGGACTTGTTTGCAAAGTTGGGAGAAGTTTGTTACAATTGCCATAATTAATCATGCACTTTTGATCACAGTCGTCCGATCAATTCAAATCCAACGGCTCCTGCTTGCTGCCGCCTCAATTCTGTTACACCTCTTGTATAAAAGAACAGAGCAGTTCCAACTGCTCATATCATCATCTTCTTCGTCTTTGTTTCTTCCGTTTTGCTCTGTAATTGAGTGTCCAGAGAGTTAGATTGAGGTGTGAGGAATCTTTGTGAGTGAGATCCCCATTGATCGTCTCTGTGTGTAGTTGTAATCTTAGTGTTAGTGAAGCTTTGGAGATCATTCTCCCGTGGACGTAGATCTTCCGATCGAACCACGTAAAATCGCCTGTGTTCTTCGATTCGTCATTTACAACATTGTTCATTGTTGTTACCGTTGTTAGGATTTGGTTGCAGACTTGATCGCTGCTCGATTCATCGGTAATTGATCTCATTACTCAACAAATGGCGCGGTCTGTGGGAATCTCTAATTTTTGCGATTAGGTTAGTCAATTGGTTGGAATGAGTGATCGATGGCATCAATGGCGACGCCTACGAAGTTCGATGTTGAGAAGCTGACTGAGAAAACGATTTTGGATTGTGGAAGTTGAGAATTAAGGCGTTGTTGAGCAAGGATGGTGCTCTTGCTGCGATTTCTGGTGATTTTGCGTTTCCTGCAGGTACAAAGCAAGAGGAGAAGGATTTGGAAAATGAGAAGGCTCACAGTACACTCACTTTAGCCCTAGGAGATGAAACCTTGAGGCAAGTTGCAAAAGAAACAACTGCCAAGGCGATTTGGGATAAACTGGAGGAGTTGTACAATGTGAAAACTACTACTAGTAAGTTGTACCTGAAGTAGAAGTTGTTTGCCTTCAAAATCACCACTGACAAGCCAATCCTGGAGCAAGTACTGTGTTCAAGAAGATATGTGCAGATCTGAAGGATGTGGATGTGAAACTAGTTGATGATGACAAAGCATTAATGTTGCTGAATGCTTTGCCAAAGAGCTATGAGAATTTCACTGATGCTTTAGTGATTCGCAAGAGTACTGCTATCACTCTCTAGGATGTTGAGAATGCATTGAAGACCAAGGTACTGAAAGGAACAGTTCTGGAACAAGTCACTGGTGAAGGACTAAATGTGAAGTCTACAGGTTACAAGAAGGATCAGAAACCATTAATCAAGAAGCCACAATTTCAAGCAAGCACCAGTTTTGAAGGAAGAGAAAATAGAAGGTGTCATCACTGTAAGAAGGTAGGGCACATCAAGAAGGATTGTTTTGTGTGGAAGAGGAAGCAGGGCAACAAGAATCAGAACAACAGACAGCCACAAAGAAGAGATCAATTTGCAGGGAATGTTGAAGCTGATGCAGAAGTACTAAATGTGTCTGAGGAACATGTATCACAAGATTGGATTCTTGATTCTGGCTGCACATTTCACATGTGCCCTCACAAGCAGTGGTTCATGAATCTCAGAGAAGCTACTGGAAGTAAGGTGATGCTTGGTAACAACAAAGTCTGCACAGTAAAAGGAATTGGAGATACCAAACTAGTTATGCCTGATGGAAGTTTTAAGGTGTTATCCGATGTCAGGTACATCCCTGAACTAAAGAGAAATCTCATTTCACTTGGTGCATTAGAAGTTAATGGTTATCACTTCAGATCACAAAACGAAATGGTGCTTCCATCCCCGAGTTCCCTTTTTACCTTCAAAATTAAGCAATCTTCACTTCCCACTTTCTTTAACAAGTCCCTTCACCAAGCGGACCAAAACCCCTTAGGGGGACTTCCACATTTATGATCGCGAACACAATCAAGCACCCTACCATACTTCGACTCAAGGATCTTAATCCATAAGGTGCTCCCCCAAGCAAAGCCTCCACATCCATTTTCCCACTAAAGCAAGTTTGAAAGCTTTTAAATCCCTTACACCAAGACCCTCTTTCTCTTTCGAATTACAAACCGCTTCCCACTAAACCTATGCGATTTTAAAATTACCACTCTCCTTACTAGTACCCCAAAAGAACTTCCTTTGAATCGATTTCATCTCTTCTAACACACTCACCGGGGCTACAAAAAAGAGACAAGAAGTAGATTGGTAAAAAGGCAAGAACGGAAGTGATGAGTATTATTCTCCCACCAAAAGAAAGTTGTTGATTTTCCAACACCCTTAGTCTTGCTTTCATTTTCTCAATGACAATTCTCCACGACCCTTTTCTACTAGGAGAGGCCCCGAACGGGAGCCCTAAGTATGTAAAAGGAAGGCTATCCACCTTACAACACAAGAATTTTGCCCATTCAACAACCAATGATGGTTCCACTCCTAAAGCCATAAACGAGCTTTTCTTGAAATTTATTTTGAGGCTCGAAAAAAGCTCAAAGCACCTAACGAGACTCCTTAAGACCAAGACATTTGCATCAACCGCCTCACCAAAGAAAAGTGTGTTATCGGCGAATTGAAGGTGTGAGACTACCACCTTATCTTTCCCCACAACCACCAGAAAGAAGAACCTCTCGATACAAGCCTTGCAACCAATCTACTCAAGCCTTCCGCCACAAGGAGATAAAGGAAAGGAGATAGGGGATCCCCCCTGTCTAAGGCCTCTTAAGGGGTTGAACTCTTTTGACGGACTACCATTCACTAGCACCGAAATCCAAGTAGAAGACACACATTCCTTTATCCAACCTCTCCACTTTGGGCCAAAACCGGTAATCTCAAGTATATTTCATCCAGAAAACCCAACAAACGGTGTCATAAGCCTTCTCGAAATCCACCTTAAACAAGAAAAGTGATTTTCTTCTCTTGTTCGCTTCCACCACCAACTCATTTGCAATTTGAACACCATCAAGGATGTTCCTATCCCCAACAAAAGCCAACTGGTTCGGGGAAATGACCTCATCAATAACAATTGCAAGGCGATTGGCAAGAACCTTGGACACAATCTTGTATACCCCGTTAATAAGAGATATTGGTCTAAATTCTCCAAGAGCCAATGGATTCTTTTTCTTTTGAAATGACAATGTAACTTAACTGAGAGGGCACTATATAGTATTCTGCACTTGTATTTACATCCCACTAATTTTAGTGGCTCATCTTATTTTTATACTTATTTTTGTATTTTTGGAATAAATTCCAGTGGGTCATTGTTTTTGTTTATGTGGTGTTGATGATTGTGCTGTTAAAATTTAAAATAAAGATGCAGTAGTATGCATGTTTAGGGAGTCATAAGGTGGTTTGGTGGTAAGGGCGGTGTAGTAGTACATGGAGGTCGAGGGTTTGAACCCCGGTGGAGCCATAAGGTTGGTATAGATTTAATTGGAGTTATAAGAGCACCCCTTGCAGTTTACTTCCCGATATCTGTCTTGGATCTTGATGTCGTCAAAATTTGATGCTAAGGCCTTGATGTCGGATACTTGTGCCTGCGCCGCTCTAACTGCCACCAAGCCTCTGCAAAGACACAAAATAGCATATTGAGAATCTGTACAGATAATTAAACGACGAATATTGTAAAAAATCTCAGAGAAAATATGAAGAAGATGAGTTTATTTCACAGAGAAACGGCGGAAGATTTCAATACAGAAGCAATGGTCCATCTATCCTATTTATACAGAAATTATGTTGCCCTAGAGTTCGAATTACATCAACGCTTAAACACAAAAGATGATCTACATAGTACTGTCATTAAAAGCCCTAAGCTAATTTAGATGATCACAAGGCAGGTGCGCTGAATTGAGCCAAGAAACACACAGATGTCGTGGTACTGGTTTCTGCAGAATCCGTTGGAGGATGTGATCGTGTGTGGGAATTCCACATGTTTCTTCACTCGTTTGAATTTCCCTCCAAGGTACTGATCTGGTGCTGCGCAATCTTCCTGTACCGGCGCTCTAAGATGGACTAATTCGCGAACTCATAATCTTCTCTGTTTCTTCTTTAGTTCTTCTTCTTTTGTTCTGTAAATCATCTTCAGATTCATCGATGATTTGATCGATCTTTCTAATATTTTCAACACTCCCTCTCAAGATTGGAATGTAGATATTCGTAATTCCCATCTTGTGAAAGATTTTCTTCAAATTTGCTGTAGATAGTGCCTTTGTAAAGGCATCTGCAAGCTGATTCTTACTAGGAATGTGAACTACTTTCACAATTCCTTTTTCAACTTTCTCTCTTGTAAAGTGACAATCAACCTCA
>JAQRGC012281299.1:0-10071 GCA_028659135.1 Plantago lanceolata
GCCTCGCATCTTCAGGTCATCAAGAAGCCTAACTGCAGCGTCAAATTTTCCCAGACGGCAGAATGTATCTATCAAAGCATTGAAAGCTGAAGAGTTTGGGAAAAAACCGTGCCCGATCATATCATTCATTAGCTCGACTGATTCCTTCAGGGATCCATTTCTGCATAGTCCTTGAACTAAACTTGCATAAACAAGCGCATTTGGAATAATTCCTTGTTCTTTCATCGTTTCGAGAAGATTCTTTGCTTCATCAACACTATTATCATCTTGACTTAACTGCAGTATCTTAAAGCTTCTATCCGCAGCCCGAGGAAACAAAATTTTCATCTTGTTTAGAAAATCAATCGCTTCATCCAGCCGATTCTCTTTGTACAAACCATATAAGATGTTGTTGTAAGGACCAACACGACGATAACTCTCCTTACACTCGCATACAAACTCAAAGATCTTAAACCCGTCATCGGTCCTTCCCCGTGAACACAGACCATAAGTTAAAGTCTCAAACGTCACGATATTCCATTTCACACCAACCCTTTTCATTTCATGAAACATATCAAGAGCCGTGTCCAACATTCCCAACTCACAAAAACCTGCAATCAATGCGTTGTAAGTAACAGTATTCGGTAAACAACCCTTCATCTCCATCTGCTTGAGAAATTCACATCCCAATTTCACTTTTCCCGCTTTCACAAACCCTTTTATTAAACTGTTATAAGAGACAATGTTAACATTCCCTCCCTTTTCCTCAAACCTTTCCAATAATGCAACTGCATCCGAAATACGCCCTTCATTGCAAAAACACCCAATTACCTTATTCACGGTAGCAACATCCGGCAAAAGACCGTTCCTAAAACACTTCTCTACCATCACCAAAGCCTGAACAAGATTGCCCTCATTACAATATGCCGATATCACCGTATTAAAACTCACATCCGTAAACTCCTTCATTTCACTCATCAAACTCCGAGCTCTTCCAACTTTCCCATTCTTACAAAGAGCATGGAGCAGGGTATTATACACAACAACACTGACACTCACACCACGATTCTTCATCAACTGCAGAAGCTTAAACCCATCACCAATCCTATTAGTCAAACAAAAACCTTTCATCAAAATCCCATAAGTATAATCATCACCCTTCAACCCACCCTCCATCATCTTCCTCCTATAAAACTCCCTAGCAATGTCAATATCCTCCTTCACCAAAACATCAAGAATCGAATTCATCAGCTTCAAAGAAGGCTCACACTTGCCAAACTTGTTAACCATCTGCAACACTCCAATCACTTCTCTTACCATTCTAGCCCGCCCGAAACCACGCACAATGGTGATAAAAATGTCATCATCTGGGTAAGAACCGATTGACTTAGGCATTTCGTCGAGCAGTTGGTCGACAAGGTTGAACTTGCGAAAAATGCAGAGTTTGTGGATCAGGGCTCGGTAGGTGGAGGGTGTGTGAGTGAAAGATGGGATCGTTGATGCCCATTGGAATGTTTGGAGAGCTTGGTCAGGTGATTTCTGGTCTAAAATGAGGTGGGAAATTTGATTGTGGGATGGCGGCAAGAGGGTGTTTGTGTCTGAGAGGAATCTTGATTGGACACGAGAAAGAAGCCGTAGTTGAGCTGAAAGTTTTGAAAAACTGGAAAACATGGAGATTGTGATTTTACTGTCTTCAAGATTGAGGCAGCTAGTTATTCCCTCCGTTTCAAACCAATCTTTCTAGGGATACTGTTTTTTCGAACTTTCACCGTAAACCTCTCCTAAACTATATTACTGCCATTATGGTCCAAAAAAACTCTGGTCCAAAAAAACTCTGATATGATGTAACAGTGCAACTTGCAATGTAATGCAGGAGTTTTTGAGCTGAATGGTTTTGTATCACAGGTAACAATGAAGATTAACATCTAGTACTAAACAGTAGTCGGAAAAGCTGAGACGATTGCAAGGTCGTGATTGGTTTGAGCGATTGTTGTGCCACTTAATGTTTGATCGGCCAAAACGCATTGCTAGGTACCGCGTATTTCATGAAGTTCAAGCACATGCATTAATTCCAAATGCGAACTCAATAGAAAGATTTGGGGAAGTAATTTAATTCAAGAAAACCGGGATGAAATTGCATCAAAAGTACTACTATTTCAACGTCAATATGTAAAGAACATTTGGTATACCACAGGCTCGCTCGCTCAAAATTTACCACAAGTTCCCATCTCACTGCTCAAAATTTGAAGGTTAAAAAGGCATGAAAGTCGCGAGGTTTACTAGCACATGAAAATAAAAGACATTCATTTCCTCGAAAAAGCAGCTTTACATTCATCCTTAAATAAAGACAGAACGATTATCTATATAGATTTGGAGAGCCAAGTAAACTACCAAGCAGATTAATCAAAGAAAAACATTATGCTACATAAAAGTAAAGATGGATGATAAATGTATGAGAAAACAGCTAACAAATGTATTTAAGGTTACATGTGTAGCATTTAAATGGCACACTCAACTGGTTCCACCGACTCTAGTATTCAACAAGAATTTAACACACTAGTACTCATACTGCCAAAAGCCTCTACCATCTCTCTTCCTTGAGCATACATGGGGGACATTCCCGGTAAAAGACCCGACCTATGAGAATAAAACAGATCTCTACGACGGCACTGCAAAACATAAGAGTACGAGTTAGGTCACAAATCAATAGAAAAAACAAGCGCTCAAAATAAAGGTCCATTAAAACTAAGCAATGTGCAACAAACACCATACCGGTGATTAATAAATGCAAAAAAAAAAAAAAAAGATTCCCAGGCAAACTAGTAGTAGGACAAAAAACACTGGTACTGTGTTCTATCTTGCAATTCCAAGAGAGAAGTAACTATAGTCATTGCAATTCTGGATCATCTTATGACTTATATATGATGCAAAGAAGATGGAGGCAGCCAAGCAACATGTTAAGTGATGCATATCCTAATCATTACACATGCACGGATCAGGTAAGCATTTCAGTGCATATGGAACGTGTCTCAGTTTCTGCATGGATAATATCACTAAATATAGAAGATAGAAGTCCGAAAAATAGATATGGCCAGCCAGGGACTTACTGTATGTTGATGTGTCAATCTGCTCGGGAAGCTCCTTTATATCAACTTCAAATCTTTCCTGAACCTGCACAACAAATAAAAATATGTCGGACGAATGAACATAAATATGTAGGTTTGCCTATCATCAATATGTCATAACATACCTGATTAAGAACATCAGAGTCAGATGAAGATGAAACGAACGTGATTGCAAGCCCTTTGGTACCAAACCTTCCAGCTCGACCCACCTAAGAAAAGGATATAGCATGTCAGAATCAGGAAACAACTCAAAAGTGGTATAAACAAAGACAATATATGCTTACCCTGTGGAGGTAAGTGTCCGCAGAATCTGGCATGTCATAATTGATCACGATGTTAACTCGCTCTATGTCAATTCCTCGGCCGACTAAATCTGTTGCTACGAGAATCCTCTTGTGCCCCTCCTTAAATCCCTTGTATCGAGTCAACCTGAATCCAGCATTCAGAAAAGTTAATGAGAAATCATGTATGCCCCTCATTTCAGATTCACAAATGTGTCAAGGTACGAGGCGAAATCTAGAGGCGTTTCGAAGTAAGCTTGTGAGGTGTTTAGCCTTATTGTACTGACAGAGACCCAAAAGAGCGCCATAGTTCTATTAGTCCTATATCTGGTTTATAATTTTAGATGAGACTTCTCAAAAAGTTTAAACGCAGAATTTGAATCGGTAATGCATGATAGCAATTTGACAACACACCTTTCTTCTTGGGACATTCCGGAGTGGATACAGATGGATGGAAAATTACACTCGACAAGCAACTTGTTCAGCTCCGCAGCTCTACTGACACTTTTGACAAAGATGACAACTTGATTGAAGTCCAGTGCATCGAGTAGATCGTTCAGTTTCCTGTTCTTCTCCAGCTCAGTCAACTTGATATAGTGCTGTCAGACAGAGATATATATTAGCTCAAGCCTAAAGCATTAATTACGCGAACAAACTCAATTTACTGAACTGGGACACAAACCTGTACAAGACCATGAAGGGTCAACTTGGCTTCATCATCCACGTAAATTTCCATAGGCTGTAAGGAAGAAATGTCACAGTAAAGCATATTAGGAGGCCATCTGAAGCTAATGGTACCCATTATGAAATGAATGACAGGCGAACAAGGCTCGAGTTGAGGATCTGGTCCATCTCCTTGCAGATTCTTTACCGCCCAAACAAACTAATTACTATCACTTCCTCCTAAGACCAATAAAATAAAGAAGACCTAGGGATATATATTCCTCTGAACCTCTCCTCCCTCCACAAGACTAGGAAAGAAAATGGAAAAAGAAATAAAGACCCAACAGAAATTAACACAACAAGCAACTACAAGACGCACTGACAGAGAACCACTCTCACACAGACATCCCTTGGCCTCTAAAGAATCTTTCGAAATGGACCATCACTGCATCGTTTTGATAGATATCACGACTAGGCAAGTATACAGCTTCAACCACTGCATTCTTGACCTTTGCCCGATGAAAGCTGGAATAATGGAAAGAGAAGACTTGTAGAAATGAAGGACTGGCCACAGGACATTACATCTTGCATAAATTTTTTGCAAACAGGTCGAATTTCCTTGCTGAGAGTAGCAGAAAACATCATCACTTGCTTGTCATGAGGTGTCATCTTGAAGATCTCCTGCACGTCTCTCCGCATATCTGGATTCCAAAGAACAATTAGTCAGGAAACACATTACATATTTCTCGTTCATACTTCTGAAGAAAATGGGGTTATCAAAGAGTTGGTAGACGGAAAAAACAGTGTACCACCGACACATACCAAGAGATTCCAGCATCTTGTCGCACTCATCCAGAATGAAATGCCTCACGTTTTTCAGAGAGAGGTCCTTTTCTCTAGCAAGACCAAGTACCCTCCCTGGAGTTCCAACAACAATATGAGGGCATTCATTCTTCAGAAGCTCTTTATGGATTTTGATGTTGACACCGCCATAGAAAACAGCAACTTTTATATCCGGTACATATTTGCTAAACCGCTCAAATTCATGACAGATCTGCAGATGAAAGAGAAGTAGAATAATGTAAGCAAAGTGCTGCTATATGACAAATAATAAAACAGAAAAAAGACTACCAGTACATGGATTAATAAAACATTCAACAAGGATTAAGGAGAATTTCAGAAGATGAAGGGTAGGACATGCCTGGTAAGCCAGTTCTCTAGTATGGCACAGTACAAGGGCCGTAACTTGTCCAGCGACGGGTTCAATCTGCTGCAGTGTTGAAAGGACAAAGACAGCAGTCTTCCCCATACCAGACTTAGCTTGGCATATAACATCCATTCCCAATATAGCTTGAGGTATGCATTCATGTTGAACTGGTGAAGAGCCAAAGAAATGATCCAACGAAGCCTCAGTTTCAATTAAAAATAGTATTACCAATCAACTTCCCCAAGGTAGAGTGACAATATGATGATTACCTGAGAAATAAAAAAATACAAGTCCAAGTCAATATTTCTTCAAACTTCAAATAATGAACAAAACAGCCAACACCCAAAAAAATCAAGCCAACAGGTAATCAAGAGTTCCACTTAACAGTACACGGACTGAAATTTTAAAATTTATCACAAGGCAAGTCCATAGTAGAGACAACTCAGACGAACACCAGTACCAGAGAGCAACATGCATGTAATAAATTGATATACATCATTGTATCATACTATCATACATGAGCAAGCTTAGCCATCAAGACTGACATTTCAAGTATAAGAGCGCAAGCAAATTTACACGTGTCAAAACATTTCAAGTTGCAGAACATAATCCCCATAAAATCCTCAATATGGAAATCATCTCGACTTTAAGTTAATTTGCAGTTGTCTGTTTCGCATTAATTTAAAACTTTTTTAGTTTTGGACACAAGTTTCGGCCATATTTATGAAATAGAAATACAAAATTTAATGTTTAACGTAAACTATTATACGCTATATATTGGTAAATCTGAACACAAGTTACGATCAACTAATAAAGCAAGCTAATGGAGAAGCACACAATAGCGAATAAACTTGCTATGCGAGTAATATTAAAATTAATGCATTCAAAATGTATGCTGCACAAGTCACAACACAATCATTATAATATGTGAAGTGCAACAATAAATAAGCAATCCAGCAATCCTCACTTCCATTAAAAACCACATATAACAACAACACACTAATAAATAATATTTCCAGGAAAGTACAGTCAACATAAAATGGCATGCTATAATAAAATCCTGAAAATGCTCAAAATAAATTAGATATCTTGCCTTCCGACGGATGCTCAAACCCCGAGTCCACAATAGCACGCAGAAGCTCTGGCTTCAAAAGGAAATCTCTGAATCCCGAACTGTGAATTCCCACATAACCCCTGCAAAGACACAATAACCTCATGTTAATAACCAGTCTCTGTTCAAGAGCCAAAACACGACACGGACCACATATGAGAACATGTCGAGACAATAAAAAACAATTCACCCAATTACATCACAAACTGCAGAGCTCAACAGTACCATCCTATTTCTTTTTTCTTTTTTTAAACCTAAAGTACCGTCTTCTTGGATTCTACTTCTCATTGCCTAATGAAAAGCAGATTCAAAGTACACCAAAACTCACAGGCTAATAATTAAATCAAATCGATTCTATAAAATGTTTAAAATTCTGGTACGAGCTCACAGGCTAATCTCAATGGAAAAACAACACATACAGTAATTAATTACCGCAAACTCAATAAATCAGAAACTCAGATTACAAATCAGCCATTTTACATGTCCATAATAAAGCAAACCAGAAGCGAATGACATCAAAAAAGCTACAGATCTCCAAAAAAATCATCCCAATTATCAAATACGAGCTCATAAAGCTAATTACAAACGCAACCCATCACATACACCAATTATTCACATCAAACTCGACAATTAAGCTTGTAAATCAAACTCACTTCTTAACGGACTCGCCGTTGACTTTAGCAGCCACCGCATCAAGGGCATTTTGATCTTCCTCCTCATAGTCGAGAAGCTCCTCTTCGTAAGCATCGGTCTCCTTGGTGTCTCCCATCTCTCACTGCAAAATTCGATCCAAAAATGAACAGATCGGTCAGAAAAAACTCAAATCCACGCAATTCGAAGCTGTAAATTGACAAATCAGGCTCGGTGAGCCGAGAATCTAGGGTTTACCTGGTGAATCTGAAAGGGGGTCTAGGGTTTTAAGGCAATT
This sequence comes from Plantago lanceolata, assembly GCA_028659135.1. Lineage (NCBI taxonomy): Eukaryota > Viridiplantae > Streptophyta > Magnoliopsida > Lamiales > Plantaginaceae > Plantago > Plantago lanceolata. The sequence goes on from JAQRGC012281299.1 coordinate 7,295, forward strand.
GGGATTAAATTCTGCAGAAAAAATTGTTAGGGAAACAGAAAATTGACTCCGATAGGGTTATGAAGAGATGGAGAAGCGTCTTTAATAAGCGATTGAGATATTTTGCAGATGTCGATTTTGCCCCTGGTTTGATCAGATAATTACAGTTTTACTAGCCCAAGCAAGGGCCCATCGGCCCCATCCAATCCAATAGGTGATACTGTGATTAGTGACACATAAACACCCTCATAAGTTGCGTGGTTATGCTAACCGATTGTTTGGGACTCGATTTTTGAAATATGATTTTGATTTTGAAGGGTTAGATCTCATAGGGTATGAATAGTTACTTTGAGATATTGATTTTTTTACCTTCTGAATTTTGAAACTAAGAAATAGTTCTATAGAGGGTTGAAAATATAGGGTAGGATCGAGAATGATATAAAAAATTATGATCGCAACGAGAGAGTTAGTGATAAAATCAAAATTACATTAAAAAGTATCGAATTTGGGATCTTGTCATGAGGAAGAGCCACCAATTTATACTAATGGTTTGTTAATTTGTAGGTATTAGACTATTGGTACGCTTGTGTTATTGGATTAGGCGAGTGTGGAATATGATAATGATGACATTAATAACTTACGTGTCGCCTTTTGTGTGTAGATCTAATGGCGGATCAGGCGACGAAAAGGGAGAGGCGGTGGCGGTGCTGGTTGTGATGACATAGCAGGTGGCGATCAGATCCATTGAGTAAGATTTTGGATGGTTTATCAAGGGAGAAGACGGAATGAGGAGGTTGGATGATGTACAAAGATGAGGTGAAGACGAATGGAAGATGAGATTAAACATAAATAAATAGAAGAAGGAAAGATCGAGAAAAATATATACAAATTGCATTATCTCCACGCATATGTTATTTCATTATTTTATGACATGTCTTTAGTTTCTTTTACCAATCAAACATTAACACGTAGATGAAAGGGGTTAGTGGGACACATGACAAAAGTAAAGATGACAATAAGTGTGAAAATATTTCCTAATGTCGAATGTCGAAAACTAGTGCGAGGTTTAAAGCTCTTATATGAACTTTCCATATGGCCCCTGGTCTGATTTAGGTTTCCCACTCTTCTTTGGGTCGTATTAGGGTCGAATGGCAACGTAGACCTACGCGAAAGCATTCGTTTCAATGGATCTCCGGGGACCGTATCATGAGCCTAGCTCCCTAAATCAGACCAGGGGCCATATGGAAAGTTCATATAAGAGCTTTACGACACAATGTTATGTTGTTATTTTCAATTGATGCCTTTATCAAGTCGTTTTGGGCATAAGATAAAGCAACGAAATGAAGTTGAATGAAAAAAATAAAATTTAAAGCATACGAAAAATGAGCTTGAAGAAAAAACGTGAACAAAAAAGAACTAAAAATTAAAACTAAATACGAAAATAAGCTTCGAATAAAAACACGTACGTGGACTAGAACGAGAATGAGCTTATAAAATAAAAGAAGTGACTATTTATAAGATAGAACGAGAAAGAAAAAAATATTAAAAAAAAAAAGAGAAAAAATTAAAAAAAGAGAACGCGCCAGGTAGGGGTCGAACCTACGACTTTCTGCTTAGGAAACAGACGCTCTATCCACTGAGCTACAGGCGCTAGCTGTTAACAACTTCATGATGTTGATTATACATTTTATTTAACTAATAACCAGTGTAAGTAAACTTTGTTCCGAAGTGCAAAGATGGTAATATAAAGTCAGAACAATTTGACTACATTATGCAGCGGTATTACATTATCACAGCCCAAGTCCAAATGAGGCCTCATTGTTACATTCACTACACATAATCAGAATGCCAGATTAGTAGCTAGAACTCATCACTATGCCTCCATCGGTGGCAGCGAAAACATGCTTATTGTCGAACTTCGACTTCTGATTTGTCTCAAGGTCTGTAAAGCTGATCTGCTAAGCCTCAAGTACTGGTTTTCCATTAGTCCAGTATTCGTTCCTGCTGAAAGTTCACCAGGGTAATTATCTACCGGTGCATCTTGCTGCAATTGCTCATGCCGGGAAAATATATGGCAAATCAAGATCTCACACTCCTGTACTAAGTTGTTTATCACTTCAGTCCGGAAGAATGGCTGCTGTAGCACATTCCTTATGAAAGGGAGTCGAATCACATCGCCACTTCTCTTGTCATACTTCTTCAATATCTTGAGCAGTCCTGATCAATTTGGGAATAGACAAATTTTGAGAACATAAGCCCTCAGTATATATGTACTAACAGTCTAAAACCACGACGTGTGAAATCACTCTAATGTGTGAAGTGAACACAGCATCAAGAGGAAGCAAAGATGAAGGCTTGAGTAAGCATACCTATGTAGTTAAGGGCACTGTAGTTGTTCAACAAAATCATCTCTCCATGAATATCTACAACTCTTCTCCCTAATTTCATAAGCTCCTCTTTCGAATCATTGGCCTCAGATACTTCAGCTTTCAGCAGCTACAACAATCAAAATCCCACAAATTAACAACAATCAGTAGACTCGATACCATAAGTTAAAAAACTAGTTACAATATCATTCTTTTGGCGTCAATTCGTCAAATAGTTATCTCCTTCCACGACCCAGGCATGTTAATGCATACTACTTCATCTCCCCTCTCTCTTTCACAGTTTCACTCCATGCATTCAGCCTAGTTCTATCATTTGAAGGTCCTAAATTCCGAAAACTTGGCCTCAGCTAATCCGATCTTGCAACTTTTAGGCATGTTAACTCAAGCATATCTCCTCTACATGTACAACAA
>JAQRGC012281311.1:0-10779 GCA_028659135.1 Plantago lanceolata
TCCCCAACTCTTCTCCATCACACTCCCAATTCTTGATTCTTGAAACTGACACAGACCAGAGAGCTCAAAATCAGTAATGGAGAAAGCATTTTCTCCACCATTTTCACCATCTCAAATCAAACCCTCATGCTTAAGATTCCCTTCAACACACACCCACCCAGTTTTCTCTGTCAATTCAAACTTCCCCATTAACAAATCAAACGCCATTTCTTGGAGTTTCAATGTCCATATTACTCAAAAAGGTTCAAGATTAGTAGCGGCTGTACAGACTAGCAGTAACGAAAGCGGGTCGGATTCGATTGAGCAGCCGGGTCCCGGTAACTCGCCGCTCACGGTTGGTTTACAGCCTATTTTGGATGAGTCCCAGTTCGATCAGGTTGTTGCTGAAGCTGAGCAGGTCGGAGAATCTGTTGTGATTCTATGGTATGGTTTTTTTTTGTGAGAAAGCTCGAATTTCGCAGCTTGTTTTGGTTGATATTGATTAGTTGATTATTTTGTTGCAAAGACTTTAGTTTTTGAGAGTGTAATTTGCTGTTTTTGGCTCCTAAGTGGTATGTGGCATTAGTGTTTCGCTGCGAAATTAAAAATGTTTTGGTGATGAAATGCTTAGTTTTGTGAAAATGTCATATATCTTGCAGCTTGGTTATGGTTGTTCTTAATTAGTTTATTCTATTAGTTGGTGTTTTTTCTTTGGAGATCAAGGTTTTCGGTTTCCTCATTTGTTATTTCGCTTCTGTGTGCATTGTGGTGTTAGTGTTTAGTTCCCAAAGTCAATATGTTTTCTTGATGATATGCTTTGTGCTTTGATGATTGGAGATGATGGCACAACTGCAACTTTAGATGTTCTTTTCGGCTGTTTGATGATTAGCGAGTATACAAAAGTAGTAGCATCATGATTGTATTCAAAGACCTTGTTAGGGAACTGGGAGTAGTATCAGCTCGCTTCGTTGCTTTGGTGATGGAATGTAGGTGCTATAATCCCCCCCACCCCCCCACACACACACCGAATAGCAAGAATACGTATCAAAGTCAGCAGTAACATGGTTGCAAGACATTTTGGTGTGAAGGCTTTGTTAGGTCAGTGTGACTAGTATTTCTTACAGAAGTAAGATCGTAACAAAAGGGATTTTTGTGACTGTCATGTAGTTAGATCTGAATAATTGAGAATCTATTGTGTGTTAAAACCATGAGAGTGGCTCTTCATGACGGAAATGAGGAACCATTTAAGTGTGTAAAGCTCAGTTGCATCAGAATGCTCATCTCCTCTTCTTCACTTGTATAATCAGAATTTCTGCCCTTCTTCAATTGCCTTATAACCATCACGGGTGGTTTTCCTATCTGAGTGACAGTTTCCTGAGCTTATCATTTCAATGGCATGAAGTTCATGTGCTTAGTTGCTTAAGTTGTACATACTACATACATTCAAGTTTCAACATACATCTCCATTATTTGCGTAACATTATCTGAGCAAGCATGATTAGTCTGAGAAGTGAAATATTTGAAATTTTGGATGTTCAGGCAGGCAAGCTGGTGCCGGAAATGTATATATTTGAAGCCTAAATTGGAAAAGTTAGCGGCTGACTATTATCCAAGGTACCGCTTTATTTGTATTTTCTATGATAATAACTTCTGATGTCTCATATATGATCTACTAAGCGAAGCTCATGTTCAAATTTTCATAATGTCTACATTGAGTGGTGATGTGGTATAGTTCTTACTTCTTACTTATTATAACCGCCAGTCTCTGTTCGGTTTCAAGAGTTTAAGATGCAAAAACCTCTACCAGGTGCATGCTTATAGTTGCTTAGTGGCTTTATTGCTATGGTGTAAGATCCTCTGTTGAGAATATAAGGTAGGATTTCATTGTTGGTGAGTTCGTTAATCTGAAAAAAGACTATCAGAAAAGATGGGTCTACACTGAGTTGTGATGTGGTATAGTTCGTACTTCTTACTTCTTATTATAACCGCCATTCTTTGTTCGGTTGCAAGAGTTTAAGATGCAAAAACCTCTACCAGGTGCATGCTTATAGTTGCTTAGTGGCTTTATTGCTATGTTGTAAGATCCTCTGTTGAGAATATAAGGTAGGATTTCATTGTTAATGAGTTCGTTAATCTGAAAAAAGACTATCAGAAAAGATGGGTCGTCTTCTCTTCGTGTACAAGCCAAACACGAAAGCATCTTGTGATATGAACGCTGAGCTCTTTCAGTCTCAGGCTTTCTGAATAGGACCCTCAAGAATCTGATCTTCCCACTAAGCATAAACGGATCAGTTTACAGCAGAATAACGAATTCATTACATCATAAAAGGATTAGGATATCCAACTTGTTAGCCTTTAAGTTGACAATAACATCACAATATGTGCAGATATAGATAATAATGGAATGAATTTATCTGACTTGGCTTGAGTTGCTATACTATAAATATGCCGCATGTGAACATTAAGACATTCAGTGCATGGCTGATTCTATTTGTTTATGTCTGTTATGCAGAGTAAGATTTTGTTCGATTGACGTCAACAGCGTGCCTCATAAGCTCGTTGTTCGTGCTGGGGTTACTGTAAGTTCCTTCTTAGTTGAACCTACTGAGTACAGACCATTTTTTTGTGAAAATTTGTGTTTCACGATATTGTTCACATATCCATGTGTCTTCAAATTGGGGTGGTTATTCAAAATTTGGAAATTTCCATAGTTTCTTTTGTTTCATTACTTCATATATGTGCACACAATTTGCCCCCCCTCCCCCCCCCCTCTTGAAGTTTTCAGGCTTTATATTCCCGTATGCTGATTAAATCTCGTCTCTGTTTCATGATATCCTGGATTACAACTCTGTACAGAAAATGCCGACCATACAGGTAATTCTCCTTGCATTCATACCAGAGAAAGAAAAAACGAAAAAAAATAAAATGCACATTTACGAAACATAAGAACTTCCAAATGCAGGAAAATTTTGAGTCCTAAATGCTTTTCCATTTTGATTACAGCTTTGGAGAGCTGGCAAGAAACATTCTGAGGTGATCGGAGGCCACAAAGCGCATTTGGTAGTCAGTGAAGTTCGCGACATGATAGAAAGTGAAGATTGTTCATAGTTATACTTCTAGGTCCTTGTCTTCTTTCAAAATACAGTTTTGCATTTTTGCCCTAAGTCCCATTTTGTTGGAATTTTTTAGATGATCATGGACTATATATTGTATTTAGTCTGTGAAGAAAATGGTGTTTTATTGCTTAGTTTCTCCAGATCATCTATCCAGTGTTTCTTCCTTGATTTATACCTGTACTCTGGGAATCTTGTTGAAAAAGACTATAACTGAGTTCTGATCCAGTGTGTCATAAGATCGGCCAAACAATTTATAGGTTCGTATGATCTAAATAAGTATGTTACGCGAATGCTCTAGTTAGATGGTATTAACTTATAAGCTAGTTAATCTAATGAACTACTATTGCCACTAGCATATTTTACATATTCTAAAATCTAAACTATACTAAATCAGCTGATTTATTACTCAACAATATCTCGTTTTACTATATGGTACAAGTTACATAAACGTAGAGAATTCATCGAGAAAGTGTCGGCTATAGAATACGTATAAACTCATTCAAATCTTATTTTAGATCTTGGCAAATCCCCTTACTCATTATATATTACTATAAATAAACGTTCCCATGCACGTAACAAAATTTACAACCTTAATTTGGTCATCACTGAATCACAATAATCATTTCTTTTCTTCTTCTTTTTTTTTTTTTTTTTTGAAGAAAGGGAAAAAAAATCTCAGCAGAATCTATAAATAATTTGCTCCAAAAATCTTCCAGATTGTAAACGCGTAGTTTATCACCAGAATTTTCCAAAGTAAGTTTCTTCAAAGCAAATTCAGAATTTCCCCTGTTTCTCGTATGAATCAGTCAATTCAAACATCAAATATTGTATTTTTTACAGGTTTATGATCAAGATTATTAACATTCTTGGCTGCGTTATTGTTAATACTTTTGATCCCAGATTTGGTTTATGATCCATTCTTTCAAACCCTTGTTCTTGATTTTGTTGTTGCAGTCAATTATGTTTTTATGATTCTTGTTCAATGTTAAACCCTTGTTCTTGATTCTGCCTGTGTTACGTACCCGGGCTCGTCACCAAGTACCTGACACGGGTGTGTATCTGGTTGTCGGACAATGGACTGTCCTATTGTCATACCCATGTCTGACTGTCAAGTGTTCGACATGGGCATGAAGGGGAATTGAAGAGTCCTAGGTTTTTTTGTTGTTGGGAAAGATTTGTGATTCTTGTTATTTGTTTGTGATGATGATATCAGGTTGGATGTTCTGAAGGGAGTAATAACATGATGAGAGGATCAAACTCCAATGCAAGTTTAGACAGCAACACTAGCTTACAAGAGGAGCTTGAGTTGTTGCTTCTACAAGAGCAGCATAATCGTCGTTTAATCCTCGAAAGAGAACGGGACGTGAACCTGAATCGGAGCGGTAGTGCCCCTCCAACGATAGAAGGTGCGTTGCGTGCTGCCGGGAATCTGTTTGCGAATCCTAATTTCCTTCGGTTGGATGAGATTAATAGTAGTAGTAGCTATAGTGGTGGTGGGGTATTGACGGAAGAGGAGATTAGGTCGCATCCTGCGTATTTGGAGTATTATTACTCGAATGAGAATCTTAATCCGAGGCTTCCGCCTCCTTTATTTTCCAAAGAGGATTGGCGGCTCGCGCAGAGGATCAGGGCAGCAGGGTTGTTGGATAATAGTGGTGGAAACCCGTATATGTACGCGATGCATCATCAAGGTGTTAAGACAGCAGAAGATGAAATGATCGAGTTGAGAAAAACTGCTTTAAGAAATATTTCGAGGAAGAATTCAGCTGATATGTTGGATAAGATGTCAAGTGGTTCAGCTGGGGCGTCGAGTTCTGGAATGAAGTCTAGACGGAAGAGTTTCGCGGATATTCTCCAGGTTTTTGTGCTTTTTACTCTTTATTGTTCATGCATAATGCATTTACTATTAATCATCTCCTTTCCATGTGTGCATGTCTGCGATAACTTCAGATTGTTGTAATGCGATTAAATGAAGCAGAGCCAGAAATGTGATCTTTAAGTGAATCTGGTCGTGTTTGCAAAACCGCGGGAACAAGAAGGTGGTTTTGCGAACATCTTTCTGGCACTTCTGCTTCAAATGGAATGTGACTAAGTAATACGATTTGCTATCGTGTTACTTGTGAACTTCGGTCAGATCAGGGAAAACTGATTGATTTGATCGATGAGCATTCTCGTGAATCTGTGTATTTTGCGTTATCTATGCTGCGTATTATTTCACAGCATCTTCTGGTACTTGTCATTTGCTGTTGAGGTGTAAACTGTAAAACTAAAATTTCATTTGAAGAGTAGAGTAGTCAAAGAACCTGGATGTTTAATTTTATCTGTATGTATGTTTCGATTTCTCCAGGAAGGACTTGCAACCTCGGGTCTTTCACGTCCACCTAGCCAGAATTCGATTCCTGAAGCTGCAGAATCTTCCAGCACTTCGAATATTGGCTCAACTCCGTTTCCGTCTCCTGTTCGTTCTGGTACTGGTCTCCCCACTGCTCGTAGTGGGACTCATCTCAGTAATAACTCCGAGTCTATGACATCAGATTCTCCTAATGTTCCGTCATCTGGGATTTTCGAGATAGCGGATATTGCCGCTTCAATTTCTGGATTAAGCATGTCGAAAGGTCAGCTTCATCCTGAAGAGTATTTGAACCCATTACACCAAATCGGAATGTTAATCAGTCACCAGAAAAATCAGCAGCAGCAACAGTTAGACAGGTCTAGAGCAGAAATTTTGGCCAAAAACATGAACTATGCTCTTAGGTATAACGGATCAACGGGAAACCTTAGTACTTTGAACTCACATGCTAATGATCGTACGGGGTTGCCAAGAAGGACGTCATCTACAAGCAATCTTCAGGCTCCACTCGAACCTCCTCCTGGTTTCAGAAAATTAGATGATACGAGAGCCAGGAGCCAGGGCAACAGTTTTTCTGGTAATGATATTTCATCTCATAGCTGTGCCTGTTTCCAAAAATGTCAGATTATTTGTGAACTGATTAAATGAAAAATTTAGATTCTAATTCATTAATGATCTGAATTGCTGGTTGTTGTTTGCATTAGTTTCCTGATTCATATGTTTAACATTAGACGAATCTTTCTTGGTAAACCGGTTTGATGTTTCTACAGTTCCAGTTTCACCTGCTGGTGCTGATGATGAGAATCTGAGAAATATCAATCAGGCTCATACTCCTGTTGTGGATCCACGTTTTGCTCAGTATATTCATGCGAGGAACGTGCCACTTCTGTCAGAGAATCCTTTGCAAGGAAGATCTGTTGGAAGCCTGCTGGATCTTGCACATATGCAAGCTCTAGAGAACGCTTATGTCGAGGCAATCCTCCTGCAACAGAAACATCAACATCAATCTCAGCTTTTATCTAAACCTAGCAATGCTAACGAGTATCACGGTAACCCTGATTATGGTCAATCTTCAACCTCGCAACGAGGTAGCCAGATGAGAAGTCCTTTGCCTCAGAATGAGAAAAATGCTCAAAGTCACTCAGCTTCGAGAACAGCTACGAAAGGAGAATCCAACAAATCGGTGAATTCGCAAAGTGGAAGCGGTGTGAAAGGAAGGTTTGAATCACTTCTGGACTTGGTGAAAAGCAATAAGGGCAAATCTTTAGAACTTTCGGATGTTCTTACTCATGTAGTTGAGTTCAGGTACTAATCACCAGAAATGCCTACTCATTTTCCTGTCTTAGTGTTTGTAACCTCTAAATTCTTTGCACTCTTCCCTGCCACAGCACGGATCAATATGGAAGTCGCTTCATTCAGCAGAAGCTTGAAACTGCTTCTCCTGAAGATAAGATGAAGATATTTAGAGAAATTATTCCACATGCTCGTGCTTTGATGATCGATGTCTTTGGCAATTATGTCATACAGAAGGTATAGTTTTGTCCTAATACTATATATGATTGTCCTGTAAGCTATATAGACAAGCATGTATATACATACCAATGATGAGGATTGCTTTCATCGATTTTGGCAGTTTTTTGAGCATGGTACTGACAGTCAAAGAAAGGAGTTAGCCAGAAATGTCATCGGCCATGTCCTGTCGTTAAGTCTGCAAATGTACGGTTGCAGAGTGATACAAAAGGTTTGTTATTCGGCTTTGTATCTTCTACTTCGTTCTACAGCCACTTCTCGCTTGCTGATAATTGTACCTTTAAATTCTCAATCCTGTTAAGTCCTATGATGCATTTGTCTTTTTTTGCTGGCAATGCAATTAATTTTAGTAACTATAAAATGAAAAAGAATTGAAAAGGATTTGGAAGACTACATTGTTGTTAAGCAAGATTTCCTTTTTCATATTAAAAACGAAAAAAGTTTATAAGATTTTATTTTTCCCATTTTTAGTGGTTTTTCGTTTCATATCCATGTATGATTGCGATAACAGGCCCTAGAAGTGGTTGGTGTGGAGCTGCAAGCGGAGATGGTAAAAGAGCTTGATGGTTCTGTGATGAAATGTGTACGTGATCAGAACGGTAATCATGTGATCCAGAAATGCATCGAGTGTGTTCCTCATCATCTAATTCACTTCATAACATCTTCATTCGTGGGTCATGTCGTGACTTTATCAACACATCCTTATGGCTGCCGTGTCATTCAGGTCAGAATCCTTTTTTCTTTCGATTGCTTGCTTCATGTGATGTTATGGTGTGCTTTACACTATCTGTTCCGTGTTTAATAGAGGGTTCTTGAGCACTGTGCTGATCCGAAGACTCAAAAACTCATCATGGATGAAATACTGGACTCTGTTTGTAACCTAGCACAGGACCAGTATGGGAATTACGTCATTCAGGTACTTATATTCGTTTGCTTTACCTTAAATGGCGATTCCTGCCAACCTTGACATATATATTACTGATGCTAGGCCAACTTGCTGACAGCTTAGAGTTTGATATTCGATTATAAAGTCCTCTTAAGTCGCTTCTGTGCTTTTATTGTTTGCGTTTGAAATCTTGACGTTTATTCCCATGTATTTTGCGCAGCATGTCTTGCAGCAAGGTAAACCCCATGAACGGTCTGTAATTATCAACAAGCTTGCAGGACAGATTGTGAAGATGAGTCAACAAAAGTTCGCTTCTAACGTTGTTGAGAAATGCTTGACATTTGGTGGTCCAGAAGAACGTAAACTCTTGGTGACCGAAATACTTGGTTCAACCGATGAAAATGAGCCTCTACAGGTTTGTTACATTTACTGAACTGTCTAATTCAACTTCAGGTGTGATTTATCGTAGTACGAATGGTCTATGTTATCGCGCATCAAATGAATTCCGTTTTTCAGGCTATGATGAAGGGCCCTTTTGGAAACTACGTTGTCCAGAAGGTGCTCGAGACTTGTGATGACCAGAACCGCGAACTGCTTCTCTCTCGCATCAAAGTTCACTTGACTACACTCAAGAAGTATACTTATGGCAAACATATTGTATCACGTGTTGAAAAGCTCGTGGCGACTGGAGGTAATGACCTTCAGTTAACAGCTTTACTTTTCGCAACAAGCCCTTCTTTGCTCATGTCTAATACCATTTGCAGAAAGGCACACAACGCAAACCTCTCCTGCTTCCTCCCGAAGCCAATCTTAACCAGTCCCGAGCAAGTATTGTACATTTGAGGGCTGTAGCTGGGTACATCTAGGCCACAGGCCATGATCGAGGTGTAGATTTTCCGGGGAATAAGATAGCGGGCAGGCATATGTTTCCCCCACTGCAACGAGGAGTATTTCGTGTATCGCAATAATCTGAAAGGAGTGCTTATATGTAAAATTTTGCACATAATAGCCAGAACAAACCGGCACAGGCAGTTTTGGAGAGATGTAGCCTTTGCAAATTGGTTCTGTATACATTAAACAGGTTTCTTGCCAGTTTTGGAGAAATCTGGCATTTGCATTTTGCAGTTTCTGTAGTGTTCATTAATCCGGTTTCTTGCCAGTTTTTGTGTTTCTGTGCATCTTTGTTTCCAGACCGAGCCGTTCGGCATACATTATGGGTTGTGATCTTTTGTGTTCATAGTAAGAAAGTCGAAAATTGAGATTAGGTATGCGGATAGGTGTCAAGTCTATTCCTATTTCGCATATGCATATAATGAGAAAAGTTCTGAGGTTCGCCACGAAGAACACATTAGCACTAGAAACAAGGCATGTCGAATCAATTATTTACATAACTCACAGAACGCCAAAATACAGAGAATGTACAAACAATACTGTGTATAAACTCATATGTAAAACTACAGATATGTTAGGAAATAAAGAATATATCATTTCATCAAAATTGTTACAGTATATACATGGGATGCTAAAAGGTCTATATTTGCAGAAGAGTTCAAGTTTACTATCGCCACCAGCTTTTCTTCTTCTTGGTCTCCTTAACAGGTAACTCTACACGAACAAAATATGCGACTGTAAGTTTTCAAGAACTTCACGTGAGAGAAGGTGACAGTTTCGAACTGCACCAGTGGAACGTATGTATCATAGTGAACAGAAAGTTACCTCCTAGTGGATAGATTGAATTATAGTGCACCTCGGCCCAGAAGCTCAAGAATATGGCTGCGTTTTAACACAATAGAGAACTCTCACTCAATCGTATGAACGGTACAAACAAGTTGAAATCTTAGGCACTTAAATGTAGAATCCCAAAAGAAGAATGAAGATAGAAACTTACTTCTCTCTGACTTCGTAGATTGTGGAAGAATCTCGATATAGCATGTGTCCTTGAATGAAGTGATCATGAATATCTTGACTCCATACTGTCATAAGAAATACACATTCACCAACCAAAAGAATTAGACAAGATCTTTATACTGCTAAAAAAAGGATTTAAACACGCAAGTGTAAATCATTGGTACTCAGAAGGGCAGAAGCATAACCGTACCCAATCTGCAGCCGCCTGTAATGTTACATGATCGCCCCATTCCCCGTTTCTGTAGTGACATAAGTTGATTAGAGAAGCAGCTATTTACTATCAAAAAAATTAAAAACATATTATATGTGAAATCGGGCTTAGAAGGTAACTTTACTTGCTCATTTTCTTCATGTAATCACTATAAGCCATGGGGACGTAATTTGCATACAAATCAGGCCGTGACTTCAACTGTTCATTGGAACATCAAGACAAGACTAAACATTAATGACAAAAACCACAATTATATTTCAGGATAAGAAACTCATGTCATGTAAAATCACAAACAAACCTGATTGACAACTTGCTCTCGAACAAATTTATGATGCTCTGAACTTCGATATATTTGATCTGACAATGATCGAAACTGCAAGAAAGGAATATTAAAATTCAATTTAAAAATTAGCAGTCCAATATTCTTTTAAGGATTAAAATAGATAGGTAGAGTACACTGACCTGACAATTACCATCTCCTGAAATCTTGAGTTCCACTAGTTCGTACAAATCTAATCTGATGTAAAAACAATAGATGCAAGAGTCAGAGAACTAGACGCAAGAAGTAATAAACTATTCTGAAAAGCATTCATCACAACTGAGAAACTCAGTGAGATAGAGGCAAGCTAAACATGTCTTCTAACTTTGTCTTTATTCCACAAGTTTGCTTTGGTTATTTATGTTACAAATTACAATACTAAGTGAGTGTTTGCAAATGCTTATTTTAAGTGATTATCTGCTTTTCAGTGTCTATAAGCAATTTTTTAGTGTTTGGTTTTGATGATTATGTGGTTGCTTC
>JAQRGC012281341.1:0-14720 GCA_028659135.1 Plantago lanceolata
GGCTTCTATGTTGTTGTTGTTGTTGTTGTTGTTGTTGTTGTTGTTGTTGTTGTTGTTATTGTTGTTATTATTATTATAGAGAGACATATGCTCATATCTTTTAGTGTTAGAAATTACTTCTCTATATTATTTTATTGAACAAAATAAAGTCAAAATTCTCCATGGGTTTTTTCTACTACTTTGTTTCTTTTATCGGTTGCTTTGATCTCATGTTGCTCTTGCCCACCGCATACATGTTACATAACATCAACCTTAGAGAAGATCGAGGAGTCCAAAGCGAAAACAATCCTCCCTCTTCACCCAATACCAATAGCCGTTGTCGGTTCTTGTTATATACACACACCACATGTATTCATTTTTCGAGTCTGGTTTTTCTCTTGCAAGTATTGCTTAAGGAAATGATTGTCGTGAAGAAGTTGATCAAAGCTAGCAAGACATTTAAGCAAGTTTGAGGTAAACACAAAGAACCTTAGTATGAATGACCAAATTCTTGATTTAATTTACAACATGTTTGATTTATTGTTGTTGTATATATATTTCGACGCGGGTTTGGATTCAAATGTTGCCTGGTTTTGTGCATAAGGATGGATCTAGGCTACATATGATTAATTTGCTTGAATTGATTAATAATCTTTTATTTCAGTATAACATATGGTTGGATATGATTATTATGAAATTGCTACTCCGATCCCTCAATTCCCCATTAAGAGATTCTCATTTCTATCGAGGGTTACAAGGAGAAAGGGGGAAATAAAAAAAAAGAAACACTTATTTTATAATGTAGGTTCGATTGATGTACTTCTAATTATTAATAACCTTTTGTATAATAGTGTACTTCTGTATCACTTAGTGTACACTCTTACATATCAATGTCCTTTGTAAATTTCACAGTCTTTTATAAACTATCAGAACAAGTTAATAATAAAATGAAAGTGAAAGTGTTAGGGCGTGGGTATTCATTCATTCAAGTAGATTTTGTTTGCGCGGGTACTCATTCAAGTATGTTTATCATTTCGCGCGGGAAGGGTCCTGATTTAGCGGAAAAGTGACGTAGGAAGACACGTAGGATAAGACACTCCACGTGCTACCACATAACGTCATCAAGACTTTTTACGTTTCAATCAATTGACCTAATTGGAATAATCTATATTTCAAAAGTGAAAGTGCAATATTACTTTAATGTAATGTAATCGAATGAAGCCGTAAAACAAGTAAATCATTGGTTGTATCGAGGTTTACAAGCCACATTTTAAATCGGGATATACCCAATACATAAAATAAAATAAAAAAAAAAAAGTGAAAAAAGATAGGAAAATTGGAAAACCTACAAGATTAGACAAAGGGACAGAGTGATATATATTGGGGGATGAGATGAGGGCAGAAAGGATATAGAGAGAGAGAGAGGGCAAATAGGCAAGCAGGCAGGCGGTAGATCTCTTTCCCTGTACAAGGATTCATACAAAAGGAGATGCAATTTTGCAGTAGCTGCTTCTTCATCTCAACAACTTGGCCCTAATTACTTTTTAGGTACGGCGACTTTTCCGATTTACTATTTTTCTTCGTCTTCTGTTCATCCATGTTAACACCGTCCATGGCTGGTCTGATTATCAGTGACGACGGCGGCGATTAGTTGTTTGCTTGTTGATTAACTGCTCCGATCATCGTGTTTTTTGTCTTTCTAGTTACGATCTGCAGCTGATTTTGTTAGTTTCAATTCAATTTGTGCTTTTCTGATTGTTTTGTTGGTGTTGATGTTGATTGTTATGGTGGAGGAATTACTGATTGTTGACGATGTTGCTTGTTGCGCTGGAAAGATAGGGAGCTAGTTAATGGTCGTGTTTGTTGTTGTTTATTTCCTTTAATTGGAACTTGGTGAAAATACTGTGTTTGTGTGTTTTAATTCGTGCAAGATTTGTTAAGTTACCTTGCATTTTCAATTTTTTTCCAATTATGTGCTGGGTAGAAATTAGTAAATCAGCACTCTGTTATTTATGGCATTGTTGTAAAGTGAGCTGATTTTCCGAAAATGTTGATTTTTTGAACTTGCTGAAAACATTACTGCTAGCCTGTTGTTCGTGGCATTCTAAGTAAGTTTAATTTACTTTTGCAGTTTAGATTCTGAGCTGGTGGGGAAGTGAGTGGAGCAGATTTTTGCATGGGTGACGATGCCAGAATTGCGTAGCGGAGCACGGAGATCAAAACGTCTTGGTGATCTCCAGTCTGCACCCCCACAACCTAATCAAGAAGAAAATTTAATCGCGCCTGCACAAAATAATAACCGAACCAGAAGAAGAGGCAGAGGAAGAGGCAATGCAGCAGCAGCTGCTGTAGCTAAAGGGCCTTCCGCAGCTACACCAGCCAGGCCAACTGGTAGAGGCAGGGGGATTAGGTTAATCGAATTAGACCCAGAGCCACCTTGTGAGGTGCCTCCCCAAGCTGTTGATAGAGTAGACGCCGTTGCAGATAAGGATATTGGAATGGATGGTGGTGGCAGTGCTGATAAAATAATGGGAGTTGAAGAAGAATCTAGCACTACTCCAGTGCCCGAGAGGGTAAATAAGTTTCTTTTTGCTTTCTGTTCAATACTGTGATTGTATTAATATGAGATTTGATATATTCTGAGTTTTGTATAAAGATCTGGTTTTACTGGTGCAGGTTCAAGTGGGTAATTCGCCAATGTACAAGACAGAAAGAAAGTTAGGCAAAGGTGGATTTGGCCAAGTTTATGTTGGTCGCAGAGTATCTGGCGGCACTGACAGAACTGGACCAGATGCAATTGAGGTATGATTTGCCACATCATGTTGAAGATACCTTATGGGAAATTATTCAACACTCATAGATTCAGAATTGGTAACATCATTTTTCTCCATCACAGGTAGCATTGAAGTTTGAACACCGGAATAGTAAAGGTTGTAATTATGGCCCCCCATATGAGTGGCAGGTCTACAAGTAAGATTTTTACTCTTTAACTTTTATTCATGTCTCTTCATGTGTCTATAAATGCTCACGCCTTCTTAATGATTGTCATTTATGAAAGCACCCTGAACGGATGTTATGGGATCCCTGGGGTTCACTACAAAGGCCGACAAGGAGACTTTTACATCCTGGTTAGTTTTATATTCTGCATTATAGTTTATGAATCCTGTATCTGTGTCTAAATGAGTATACATCAGGTCATGGACATGCTTGGACCTAGTCTTTGGGATGTCTGGAATTCTTTGGGTCAATCGTAAGTCTCTCTTTCCTCTCATCTGATGCATCCTATAATCCTCATGACCTCATCATGTACTGAAATGGGACAAAGTAATAAATGTTTTTCTATATTATGACTTGATTCCTTGATTGACGGGTGAGTGATTGAATAGGATGTCTCCAAATATGGTGGCCTGCATTGCAGTTGAGGCAATATCAATTCTCGAGAAGCTCCATGCTAAAGGGTAAACCTTTTAAATACAACACTTATCATATTTACTTCTAGCATTCTCGTGTCATGGCCTAATGCAAATTGAATCGACTGCTACATGTGTAGATTTGTGCATGGAGACGTGAAACCAGAGAATTTTTTGCTTGGTCAGCCTCAAAGCCCCGAGGAGAAAAAGCTGTATCTCATTGATCTTGGTTTGGGTATGATCCTGTTCTGGGTTTTGGCTGTCTTAAGTTGGGTGTCTACGTATTTAGTATTTTATATGAATGAATCTATGCATTTTATCACAGTAGTGACTCTGTATACCTACCTGTCTTGCTTGCTAAAAGCTGCTTTTACCTAAAACCCATTTGTTGTTGAGGCACGCTATGTTACCCAGACTCTGCTCTAATTGCCTGGAGTCCTGGACCGAGCTTCGTGATTTGGTTATTTTGTAATAATACATTCGCCTTTTGGCTTTAAATGGAGTTTCCAAGTGACATACTCATGTCATGTGGTATGTAAGGGAATTGAAGAGTATGTGTATTAGATGGCGCTTCATGATTATGTGCATCTGTGTCTGCTATTTGCTCTAGCTGCCTTTGTTGACAACATCGGTTCTTCTGATGTCCTTTTGTAACCAATTCTTTTATGTTGATGATGCAGCTTCTCGATGGAAAGACTCATCATCTGGTAACCATGTCGAGTATGATCAGAGGCCAGACATATTCAGGTGTGTGGATTTGCCTAAGTTTATTGCATTCTGTAAAGTATATGATGTTTATAAAAATCTTTGTGCGTCCACAGAGGCACAATAAGGTATGCAAGTGTGCATGCACACTTGGGCCGCACGGGAAGCAGGAGGGACGATCTTGAGTCACTTGCTTACACACTGATATTTCTCATAAAAGGAAGGTTGCCATGGCAAGGATATCAGGTGGATTGTCAATTACTTTATCAATTAATTACACCACCTTTTATATATCTATTTTTGATTAGTTCTCACCTGCTTTGGATGAATGCAGGGTGACAACAAGAGTTTTCTTGTCTGTAAAAAGAAAATGGCCACTTCTCCAGAGTTGATGTGTTGCTTCTGTCCCCCTCCATTCAAGCAATTCCTTGAGGCTGTTACTAATATGAAGTTTGATGAAGAGCCAAATTATTCTAAGTTGATATCATTGTTTGAAAGTCTCATTGAGCCATGCACATCACTGAGGCCGATACGAATTGATGGAGCTCTCAAGGTAACATGTTGATTTGCTATTTAATTGTTTATTGTGTTGGCAGCAAAGTTGCTCATCTTTGACTTAAGACAGAGTAAGTGGGACTCTGCAGAATTTTGACAGTGTAATATTTTGTTTAGAAAATCAGTAAAATATTAACCGAATGCAATCAGTCTTCACATAATCGATTATGTAGTGACTGGTAGGAGATTAAGGTAGAGTTTTCTAATATTTAGAATCTAGGTTATCTGTATCTTATGAAAGGTCAGGCTTGCCAGTTTTAAATTATTAATATAGTGGGTGGCAAGGTGTCAGTTCCTCAAACATCGTCTCTATAATCTTTTATTTCATTTTTGCACAGGTTGGTCAAAAGCGTGGGAGACTGCTCATTAACCTGGAGGAGGATGAGCAACCCAAGAAGAAAGTACGCCTGGGCAGTCCTGCTACCCAGTGGATTTCTGTTTATAATGCACGGCGACCCATGAAACAAAGGTGAATGTCTGTGGTCAAGTATTTGTTTTGTTTGAGTTTAATAAGCATCTCACATAAGTGCATTACATTTTTCTTCACATAAGGAAATTAGTTATGCTATCAGTTTTGCATATACTGAGCAATATAATTCATAAACTTAAAAGAGCCAAAATAGATATGTTACTAAGTGTATTGAATCATTGTGTTCCTTTAATGGAACCCTTGCAGATCTAGAACAAGAGTTGCAGAGATAGAGAGAAATAGAGAAAATAGTATAGACAATCACATCATGTACCAAACCCTTTTACCACGAATCACTTACTGGGCCAGATAAATCACCACGAAAGAGAGTAATTTATCTACTGAGACTGTTATAGGTGCCAATAAGGCTACCACCTCAGTTCTTGCGGTTCTGTGGCACTCTTTTATTGGCTATACATTCCTGCCCTGGTAAAATATCGCTTTAACCCTGCCTGGATAATAACCTCTAAACTCAATGTAGGAGAAATTGAGCGTCTTACAAGATGCACCTAATTGTAATTCTAGCTTAGTCTTCACTCTTCAAGCTAAAGAAAAAGAGATAAAATAAAGGATACCTAATCTGATAGAAACTTAAATGTTTATCAAATACACTAATAAATAACTGAATAAGACATGACTAGGGCTTAGAGCTGTAGTTGACAGCCCCCTTCGCCAAGCGCTTCTCCCTCGCTTCCTCTTGATGGCTGCCCTTGCTTTAGCAATTGACTGTTTACTGTTTGTGCTCAGATGTGCCATCACATAATTATGCACACTTCATGCATAGATACAGGAGTGGAGGCCTAATTGGCCATAAGATTCCTGGCCGAACCAGCATCAATTGTATTGATTGAATGGAAGTTCTATTGTCTATGTAATGGAAATCTGATAGTGGGTTTATTTTGATCTCACTTTGATGTTTTCTCAAATTGCGGACGTCTATACCAGACTAGCATTCAACCTCAGACACTCAACTCTTTGTTCATGGTTATATTTGTAGGTACCATTACAATGTTGCAGACTCGAGACTACGTCAACATGTAGACAAAGGTAATGAAGATGGTCTGTATATTAGTTGTGTGGCTTCTGCAGCAAACCTCTGGGCTTTAATCATGGATGCTGGAACTGGTTTCTCTGCACAAGTTTATGAGCTTTCAACTATGTTCCTTCATAAGGTTATCCTTCAACCCAGTGCTTTACAAGTCTTTTTCGTTTGGTGGTTCTTTTTCTTTTTACCTGGAAATTAAGGATATCCTGTGGTTCTTCAGGACTGGATCATGGAACAATGGGAGAAAAATTATTACATCAGCTCTATAGCTGGTGCTAGCAATGGAGGTTCATTGGTTGTTATGTCTAAAGGTAGGTTCTTTCGTTCCCCCACAATTTACTATTGACGGTGAAAGGAAGGTTGTGTGCATTTTGGCTTTTCTATTTGTAGCTGCTTCTTTTTTGGCATATTGTTTTAGATTGTGTGCATTTTTGCAAGGTTAACATTTTGGCTTTTCTACAGGAACTCCTTATACCCAACAGTCGTATAAAGTTAGTGAATCGTTCCCATTCAAGTGGATTAATAAGAAGTGGAAAGAAGGTTTTCACGTGACATCCATGACTACTGCTGGCAGTCGCTGGGGAGTAGTAATGTCAAGGAATTCTGGATATTCTGAACAGGTGAGACTCTATCTAAGGGACTCTCTTTATGCTGAAGCTTTAAGTATGATATGTTCTTCATTCACTTAATGCTGGTCTGACCCTTTGGTAGGTTGTGGAGCTTGATTTTCTTTATCCAAGTGAGGGAATACATCGGCGATGGGAGAATGGTTATAGAATAACGTCCATGGCTGCTACTTCTGATCAAGCTGCTTTCATTCTTAGTGTACCTAGACGCAAAATGATGGATGAGACCCAGGAGACACTTCGTACATCTGCCTTCCCAAGTACCCATGTGAAGGTATTAATCTTTGTACCAATATTGCTATGCATTTTGGAATGTGACTCTTATCTTATACTGTGTTGATATATTTTTAAACTTTCATATTTGTACATGGACATTTTTGTACCATTTATCTCACCATCCTTTTCCTCGACTTGCAGGAGAAGTGGTCCAAGAATCTATACATTGCATCGATATGTTACGGCCGCACTGTTTGTTGAAGCTGTATAATTTTTATTTGCCCTGAAGAGGATGACAGACTTGAAATTCAAAGGTTGCTTCAGATGCCAGGTTTTTGCCTTTTACTGGGGTCCCTACATCTATGTAACAATTGTACCTCCTTTTGCTTGTGTAAAAAAGATGATCAGATACTGGGGATGCCATGGTGTTCTGCATTCTATGATTGAAAGTATATGTACTGGTTGAGGAACAAATTGCTGAGGCCTGAGGGGTGTTCTTTCCTATGTAAGCTGGCTCATGGCATGGTTCATCCATTAAATTTCGTATATTTCAGCAAACTTGTTCCAAGTGTATGTTACTGACCTTCATGGTTTGTCTTGTGATTTATTGATATTGTAAGTTGAAAGAGTCTCCTAAATCTTATTTGTGGGGATCTGACAGCTCTTATTCTAATTAGTTTTCTTCTACTAAACCCTGCTGCGGGAAGTTGTAATAAACGCATTCACATGTGAACGTGGCGAGGACAAAGGTAAAGAAGCGGGAATAATTATCTTGTTTGTGTTACTTGGAGGGGTGGCATTGCATCCTCTCTTGCAAGCCAATATGTTTTCCTATTTGATCTGCCATATTACATGCTGATAGATAAGGGCGGGGTAATATACGAAGCCATGCATTAGTTCATACTTCGTAGTAGAATCAATGAAGGATTTAGTTTACTGTGGTATGTACTGATGTACAGATCATGTGCACATTGCTGGCTGCTTAGAGTTGCTGACATTTTGCATTAACGATCATGTGCACATTGCTGGCTGCTTAGAGTTGCTGACATTTTGCATTAACTGGGTAAAGATACGAAGCCATGCATTAGTTCATACTTCGTAGTAGATTCAGTGAAGGATTTAGTTTACTGTAGTATGTACTGATGTACAGATCATGTGCACATTGCTGGCTGCTTAGAGTTGCTGACATTTTGCATTAACTGGGTAAAGATGAACTCATATCAATCCCACAAATCCCTTCTTCAGCATTTAAATCTCTCTCCATTGTTATGTATCCTTCCCCATCTCATTACAGTGCTCCAAGAGTTCTTCAGGCTTCACCAACTGATACATAGTCCCTTCGTTGTCCACCCGTCTGTTATGCCGTGGTCAAAATCAGTCCTGCAATCCCCTGTAATGACATCCACTCGTGTACAATTAGAATGCCATCCCACTTTGCATCAGCAGCAACTGATTTTGGCCAATGGCTTTGAGTTAAGTGTTTCTTTTCTGTTTACAGGTACATTTTCAGAATACTAAAAAATGTGTACCTCTATTTTTGGGAATCTATACTAACTAAGAAGTAAGAACTTCGAAGTTAAGCGTGATGATAAGATTTTAATCTTACTAGCGGTGCGGATGTATTGGTAGTAAATTACAAAAGGAAGATTTCATTTTATTCATTTGGCGAAAATACACATAAACCAATGTGTATTTCTTGTCGTTACAAACTCTAACATGCACCATTATTCATACATACAAACATGATTGAAACATACTATTATACAGTACAAACTCTGGCTCCTGATGGTACATATAGACTATAGCTTGTGACTGCTTGTCTATATGACTGTATGAAGATGGCTCGGAACTGGCACTGCTGAGGGCCTCGACGGAAATTACACTTCTGTGGGAGGTTTTGAGCCTTCTGCCAGATCTGTTGCATCTGTTGTCCCTGCTGTCCCGGAAGCTGCCACTATGTTTTAGTGCGATGTTGATGGCTTCACATCGACATTGTGGATCCACATTGCGGAGCTGCTCGCAGCACCTCTCCCTCTGCATCTGGGAACCTTGTTGCTGTTTCTGGTAGGGTTCCTCTACAATCATTTCTAGAGGTTCCATGTCATATTGGCTTTGGCTCCCCTGCTTGAAGTAACTGGGGACGAAGACACGATTTTATTTAGAAAACGACTAAAACGCAAGGGGAGTCAACTTATAGGAGTAAAAATGTCCATAAAACCTCTATAAATTAATAAATACGTTTGAATAATTGAATCAATGGGAGATGAAAAGCAACATACTCTTGGCAGGAGTGGAACTGCTTGCCCTGGAGCTGGCTCTGGCACTGCTGCATCTGCTTGCCACCTTGGGAGTCGTCTTCATAAGACGTGGTGGTGTAGGTGGTGGCTGTGGCGAAGACCACCAGAGCCAGCACCAGAAGAGCTGCCGTGAGTGCTATCTTGCTTGCCATTGGTTATATATGTTTGTTTAGTTGGTTGCTGTAACTTGTAAGAGTGTTCGTTTTGCAAGTGTGAGTAAAAAGTGTCGAAGTATAGAGGCTATTTATACTGGTTTTTGAGGATTTGCATGCATTGAACTTACATGTTGAGTGATAAGGGTGAAGGTGGATGACTGAGCCACTGAGGTGACTGCTTCGAGTTTCAACGTCTCAGTTCATGTATATCTTTCCTTCTAAATTTAATTGGACTTTTATGATGATGCAGTTTCGATCTTCCACGTTGGGTTTGCATGCAGATTTTACCATTCTTGTTGTGGACAGACACTCTCTTTGAAAGGGAAAGAACCAAATGAACGGAGCGGAACGTAAACCGAAGTACTTTTTAAGTATATTGATGTGAAATACTCGACTAGATAAATTTAAATTAGGTTAAATTCAACACATTTCGAATGAATTGGTAAAGAACAATTCACCTATTTCTTTTCTTTTAGAAAAAATGATGTTCGGATTATGTCTGGTTAGCTTGCCAATTTGTTCAAATTGGTGATGGATTGAGCTTATTTAGGTTTATCAGTTCATATTTTACCCAGGTTCAATAGTTCATATTTTTATAATTTACGGTACGATAGTGGTTGTGGTAGTTTAATTCGATTTTGAGAAAATGATTTTTCACTTCGAGGATCAACCAAAAGGTGCGTAGGTGCGGCTGGATCACCTCATTTTAGGGGTTATTCGACCCAAGAATCGAAGTGATTGGTAAAAAAGGGTAGCTGGCCGAAATTTTCCGATTTCTTTTCTACCTAATTGGGCCAGGTTAACATCCACAAAATTTGTTTGGGCCACGTTAACATGTGATCCCTCAAATATCAAGGCCTAAAACCTGCCCAGAAGAATCTCCCGCTAACATCATCTAATATTTATCTTCCCGGGAAAGGAGCATACATAATCTGCCATGCTTAACAGTTATCAGGTTCTCTCAGGTCTCAGCGACACCTGGAGGCTGGAGCACTGGGTTTGGACCATATGTGGCTACTTTCACCAATTGATCAATTCCTTGTGCCAAAGTGGCAAAATGAAAGACGCCTTCGAGGTGTTCGACAAAATTTCCAGACTAGACTAACACCTACAATTGTTTCTGAAGGGGGTTGTGTTGTGCTATGTCGGGAGAATAGAGGAAGCGTATGCGTTATTGACGAAGATCAAGAAATTTGATATTTACTACACTGCATTGATGAATGGGTTTTGCAAAGTAGGAAGATCAATGAGGCTTTGGAATTCTTGGATGAAGCTGTTCAATTGGGATCGACGCCAAATGTGGTTACGTATAATGCTCTGTTTAATGGTTACTATTTCAAAGAGGGCAGGCCTATCTCAGGTCTCAGTTTGTTAAGGAGAATGAAGGAGAACAATTTTGCAAGCCAGATTATATTACCTATAGTACCTTAGCTTGTTGCATGGATTGTTAAAACGGGGGCAAAACTAGACCAGCTTTACAGATTTATAGGGAGATTGTTGAAATTGGTTTACCAGTTGATGAGAGGTTTGTGCAGGCTTTCAAGGAAGGAAACAGAGTTACTGAAAGATGTCTTTGGCTTGCTTGAAGATGTGAACGCGAAGAAAATTACCATTTATCCTTGTGAGCACGACCTGGTTATTGAAGCCTTAATCACCGGCAGGGAGATTGAAAGTATTTTATGCAATTTAATCAGATGTTTGTGATAGGATTATGTCCGAGACCTGTTTCACCTTCAATATTGTGATTCACGCCCTCTGCTCTACTGGCCACATTGATAAGGCTTTTGAATCTTTAGTGCTGATGATTATTAACCTAAAACCTGGTGGTATTCATTTAATTTTAGTGTATTGATTAAGGGGTTGAATGGGCGAGGAAGATCACTTGATAATCGTATTATTTATCGTGTGGCTTTGAGAAGAGAGGTAGTGCCCAGGAGAAGGCCTGCAAAACACTTTGTACAAGCTGAACTGTGTTTGGATTGAAACATTCAATGCAATAGGCCGATAGTCATGTTGGATTTTCGAACTATATCTACATTGCACGCATGAGTGATGTGTATTGATGGTGTTGCTGACTACTTGTGGGTGTAAGGACCGCTGTTCAGCCAAGAAACTGTTAAAGGTACTCTTTTAATCTTTGATTGTAATCTAAAGTTCAGTTTACTTTTCATGTTTTGTGGAATTTATGATCATTCTGTATTATGTTTGCATATAGCCTCACATTTAGTTGTAAACATATGATGTCGAAATAATTGAAGTTTTAACTTTAAAATGATGTTTTGGACGTCCTCGAAACATATGATGTCGGGACCTGAATACATTACAGAAAATGATATTTGAACCTAAATACATGGTCTCTTCCTCTAAACATATGATGATGACGTTTTCGAAATATATGATCTCGTCACACATGCACATAGTTAAGATCCTCTCTTAAGATCTTTCACTACATGTTGTCTCTCGCAAAAGTTACTCCTGCTAGCTAGATAGCCGGAGTAGTAAATATACACACATAGATACATTTAACTAATTTATAAGTAGTATATACCACTCGATCCACACCGCACACCTTGTAATGAAATGCTCCACTTGTAACTTGATCATGAACTGGAAGAAAGAGTTGATAATGTTGTTGCAGACGATGTTCTGGGCGAGGAAGATGAATGTTGTTTGAGGACAACAGTAGGAAGTGTAGAATTGGCCCTTCTCTGTTGCTCTTTCATTAGCTCCTTGGCCAAGATGTGAATCTTGTCACTGTTAGTGCAGTCCACCAGTTTCCTTCCCTGAAATAGCACTGATTCTACATTCTTCTGTCCCAGCATCTCGTCTATTTTCGACATCGTGTTGCACTTGCTGGTACTGCTAATCCCGTTCCCCTGAATCCGAAAGTAATTGCTTTTTCTCGACTCCCCGAATGCCATGGACACTGCTTGATCAACCTGCGGACAGTAAGCATTCATCATCAGTACAGCGGAAAATACTTAGGTTAACCAGGTTTACGAAGTAAATGTTTGGTATGAGTGAAAAAGAATGAGTTAGTTACCATGTCGGCAGCAGAATCGGCAGCGACGGTATGGAGTGAGGGCGTGTTAGATTGAGTAGCGGCGGTGCCATTGCCGAGAGAAAGCAGCAACAGATCCTCGGGTCCTTTACACAGAGGGAACTCTTGCTTGTTGTTGAGGACATGAGTGACTGCAGCAGCTGCCGGATTCGTCATCGCCACGGCCCCACCGAGGGCCCTGATCTTGGTGGTTCCATCGGATGACTTGAGCTGGACGGAGCGAGTGGTAGCCATGGTAGCCTGGCAGACAGATGACATAGTGAAATCGCAGGAACCGTCCATCTCGAAGGCATCGGCGCGGGAGAAGACGAAGGATCCGCCAGTGTTGAGGTCGTAGCAGGGGATGAGGACGGCCTTCACAGTGTCTTTCAGGGTCAATGACCCGAACACCTTGTCCAGCACTGCTGCTTTCTTCTTGTTCTTGTTCCATTTCTTGAACAGTGACGACGATGATGATTTGTTGTTGTACTCGGTGATGAATCGGAGCGCTTCCTCGGCGGTGAACATAGGTCCTCCTGATCCTCCCCTGGTGAAGAGCAGAGAGGCTAGTATACCTCCAGGGCCTGAACCGGCAACGATATCGAAGAAATCGGAGATATGAGCCTTGGGATTTCCAGAATGGAGCCTGAGGGATGTTTCCAGGTGGACCAGGGATTTCGCAGCCAGGACACCGTCTGTCCACCCGCCAGCGTCGATGCTTAGGATTCTGACTCTGCCACCAGCGGACTCCGACAACGAGGACTGCTCCTTGATGTTCGGGGCTACTGCGGTCGAATCATCATTGTTGTAGGAAGTACCAAACAGGAACTTGTTTTCAAGAATGGAGAAGATTTCATGCGTCAGTGCCTTCTCCAACATCAAGTTATCCATTTGAACTAAAGATTTTTTATTTCGGATTTCTACTGGTATCCGCTTACGATATAGTGGAGTGGCAAGAAGAAGATGAAGAGCAGATGAAATGGAGTTAAGTATGAATCATGTGGAGATAGGAATGTGTCTATATATAATGTGGCTAGCCAGTATTGATTGATGAGGTGCCTAAAAGAGAAGAGAAGAGAAGAAAAGAAGAGTGAAGGGTCAAGGAAGGTGCATGCGGGCGGGCGTGCGGGTAGGGTAGGGATCCACGCCAGTTAATTGTATGACCCGACCCACCGACCAACGGCCGATCATCCTCCAATTTGTTACTCAACTAACTGGTCATAATTAGGAACCTATGAGCCCTCCAAATGGCTAATACCACATTAATTAAATAATTAGTTAATTAAATAATTAGTTAATTACATGGAATGGATAGATGTAAGGGTATTATTGTGTGAGGCACCTACCATATTAGATTATAGTACATGCCAAGTATGTATGTCCCAACGTCTTTCATTCCTAGCTTAATCATGCGGCCCATGCTCAATGTACTAGTCTGGCATCTATCAACAACTCTAATTTAAGTTATCACTCACTGTTACTCATTTTTGTTTTGGTCGTAGAAGAAGTTGAGTGATGCATTATATGAGTCATGAAACACCGAGTTAGTTTCTGTTAAATTTTTTAATTTAAAGTGAACCGAAATTATTTGACTATCTTAGAAATATAAAAGAGTTAAGTGGTTAATGCCGAGAGAAACAGATTATGAGTAACGAATTCAAGAAGTAAGATGGTGAAACCGGTCATATCGATCAAGTTTGGGACGTATGGGAGAGTACAGTATGTCTTAATCAGGTCGATTGGACACATGAACAACGAGAAATCAACCCGCCCACGATCACAACCATTGAATGTAAAATATCCTGGTTCACGAGTGAAGATCAGGAATTGTACCAAACTGGTACAATATCTAGTCATACAAAATGGGCGGGTATGTAGTTTAAACTTGGGATCGATCTTTAATTGTCATCATCATTCTGAATGATCATTAGGGTGTAATTATTCTTCTCCGACTTTAGGTTGATTCCTGGTTGGAGGTAAACTTAAAATAAACTAGTACTGTACAACAAAACTTTTTTGAATATACTTTATAATCAATTAGAAATTAAAAGTAAAAATTTAAATGGAGATGGACCAGGAGTGGTTTGCTTGTAGTTCTCGAAATTGAACTGGACCACAATCGAATTAAGTTTACCGGACCCCGACTTCCCCACCCCGCTTTCAAAATTTCAAATTTTACTTTTCTATTTTGTGCAACTTACTATTATCAGTAATACATATTTG
>JAQRGC012281398.1:0-11203 GCA_028659135.1 Plantago lanceolata
ACTTTAGTAATGATTTTGTAAATAAGATTACAACATGCTATGGGACGAAAATCAGTAATAAAAGAAGCATTTAAGTGTTTAGGAAGGAGACTCACAGAAGTTGTATTTATCTGTTTAAGTATCCTCCCTGAGCTAAAATACTCCTTTACTGCTGCACAGACCAGAGTCCCAGTAATCCTCCAGCTCTTTTTGTAAAAACACGCATTATATCCATCGGGGTCAGGACTCTTATTATCACTCATTGCAAACACAGCCAGCCGAATCTCCTCATCACTAACTTCTCTGGCCAAATCTGTGTTCATCTCATCAGTTACCAAGTTTCCATAACTAAAAATACTAGTATCCACCGACTGCACCTGTTGTTCAGTTCCCAGAAGACTCTTATAGTACTGTAAGATATGACCAATAATCTTTTCTTTATCAGTTATCAGAGAGCCATCCTCGTGCTTGAGAACATGGATACTGTTCCTTTTCCGCCTAGCCTTTATATGATTAAAGAACATCCTTGAACATTGGTCACCTTCCTTAATCCAGTCCAGTTTTGCTTTCTGCCGTAACTCTTTCATATACAAACTCTGAACCCTTACAAGCTCATCCTTCAAATCTGCAATTTTCTGCTTCATCCCAAATCCAGAACTTGCAAGGTACTCTGTCTGTACTTTATGCAACTCCTCTCTCTTTTTGCTAACCTGCTCATGCAAATTTTGGAATTTTATTGAGTTCAGTTTCCTCAAAGCAACCTTGAGGCTTTTTAGTTTTGAAACCAATTGATACATATAGCACCCGTTCACATGTTGAGACCACACAGACTGAACCAGTGGTAAGAAATCATCATCAGACGCCCAAAGGTTTTTGAACCTAAAGGGTATATTATGTTTTTCAACTGCTTTGAAGATATGAGTAATACTTGCAGCATGATCTGAAACATCTGGTGGAAGGAAACGTACAGTAGAATCCTTTAGAGAGTCAAACCAAACACTATTCACCAAAACTCTGTCTAGCTTACAGAAGGTGTGAGAGTTCGTCCAGGTGTAAATGGGACCAAT
The DNA here is from genome assembly GCA_028659135.1 of Plantago lanceolata. NCBI lineage: Eukaryota > Viridiplantae > Streptophyta > Magnoliopsida > Lamiales > Plantaginaceae > Plantago > Plantago lanceolata. The sequence goes on from JAQRGC012281398.1 coordinate 1,047, forward strand.
AAACCGATGATCCTCCAAACCAGTTTTTTCCAAGACCTCCTTTAACTCAGTACCTACCACAACAGGAGAGTCTAAATCATGACACTTTTCTGTAGCCTCCAACACAGTGTTAAAATCACCAGCAGTCATCCAAGGAAGATCAATCCCTGCAGCTAACTCTCCCAGTCTGTCCCATAAATCTCCCCTTTGATTAGCCTGATTAAAAGCATACACTATAGTAACAAAACCCCTCCATTTCTTATCCTTTGAAGCCACCTCACAGTGAATCATCTGAGCAGTCCTTTCAAGAACCACCAAATCAACCAAATCCTCTTTCCAGAGCAACAAAATTCTGCAATTCCTGCTTTGATCAAAATTACTATCCACTGACCAATCATCCTGAAGCTTCTTAGTCAAACTCCTAAAACCATCCTCTAATAACCTAGTCTCTAAAATTGCACCTATACTACACCTATTCCTAAACAAGAAATCCTGCATTGCACTTTGCTTAAGGGGAGCATTCAGCCCCCTTAAGTTCCACACCCCAATTATTATTTGACTATCCATTGGGACGGTTTAAGATGGTCCTCTGACCTGTCCCTCTTCTCTGAGCACCTCCAGTCACCACAACATTCCGTTGAGCATTACTCCCTTCTGGCTGGCCCCTACCTCCATTTCTCTTTCTTGTATCAACTATTTGCCATTCAGCCTCATCATATCCAGTACCCTGTTGCCCTGCTTGTTTCTTACTTTGCAGTCTCACTGACTGTCTCACTGCCCCTTCTTGCACTCCACCAATAGGCCTCTTATCCAATCTCTGTCTCTGCTCCAAATGTATGCCAGTATCATTTGGTAGCACAGAGGTTTGTTCCTCCACAGAGCATTCCTCAGGCAAAACAAAACGGTTCCTACTTATGGTAATACCATCCAGACCTGGTCCTATCACCTGTCCCTCCCTTCCACTAGAACTCTCTACAACATTAGTTCCACTTTGAACTATATTGCTAATCCCAGCCTCCACCAGATTTACAGCTTCATTGACCTCCATTGTCCCTACTGTAGTTGACACCTGCATTGTAACTGGTGCCTCTTGTACAGGTTCTGCTCTAATCTCACCCTCTTCTACATCCATTTCCCTTCCTGCATCAACTTCTTCCACATTATTTTGTCTAGTAGTCTGCACCCCTTCTTGTCTACCAGTCCTACACACTCTAGCATTATGCCCAAATCTATAGCATTTGAAACATTGGTGTGGTCTCAACTCATAGATAATCCTTTGGTTATGCTCCTTCCCATCAGGGCTCTTCAACTTTATATTATCTAGCAGCTTTACACCAGCCTTCAACTCAACAAAAACCCGAGCAAATGCAAGTCTGTCCCTACTTGCAGTTAGTTTGTCAATATAACAAGGTTTGCCAATGGCACTAGCAATTCGCCCAATAATTTCTGGTGACCAAAACTGCAGGTCCAAGTTTGGCAACTGTACCCAAACTGGATAATCATCCAGGGAAGCTGGCTCCAATTTCATCCCTGGCTCCCATCTCTTCAACACTAATGGATGAGATCCCTTCACCATCCAAGGGCCACCACTATACACTCTCATCATGTCCTCCATGGATTCAAACCTGAACACAAAAATTCCTCTGCCTGCAACATGAATACTTACCTTTTCATTCCACCTACGATCCACATATCTCCTCATGGCCTCGTATGGTAACTGTAAATCTAAAGCTGTGCCTATGAGAGAGTACATCCAGTAATTCACATTCTCCGTAAGCTCCTCCACCGAAAACTCCAACACCCCCCTGTTCACCGGCGGCGAAAACTGCAGAGGAACACCATTTTCAGCCCTCCTATTCCCAGCAAATAGTTCATTATACCTTTTAGTAGCATCCGCACGATTTTCCCCCAAATTCGGAAGCCGCGGCGGCACTGTCCTATTACCCCCTACCGGCGGCACCACCGGAACCCTAAGCTCCTCACCAGCTCGGCTCTCTTCCACGTCCTCCACCAAAACCTCCTCCAAATCATCACCATCCACCACATAACCCTCCCTCTCCATCACCGAATCCTCAATACCTTCAGCAATTTCGAATCCTATATCTATTCTCCTCTTCGACATCACCACAATGACGAAGGCAAGCTCCCGCGATCTCCGAAACCCTAACACACAGTTACAGTGAAAACGTACCTAGTGAGAGAGAAATTTCTAGAGAGCGGTTGTATTCTGGTATGTTGTTAAAGGTTGAAAATCTTCATTCTTTGTACTACGACTTTCTGATTAAGCATGTAGTAGTGTTACAACCAGCTGATTGAAGATTATCTTCCTACTTTATTATACACTAAATACATTTCTTTCTTTTTTTCTTCCTTTTTTGTTTTCTATTTATTTTACAATTCATTTATTACAATAATAATAATATTCCTTAAAATACAATTGGTATTATGGGCATGTAATAATAAAGCAGTGGATAAAATGATGTGACACTAAAGTGCATAAAAACTAAATTAATAAAAACCATGTCCACGTGGCACCTTCAAATAATTTTTTCCAATTAAAATAATAATATCTCAGACCCAAATGATTTGATTTTCCCTTTTGCTGTCAATTCCTCCTTCCCCACCTGTACGGATACACACACACATTTCACAACAAAAACCAGGTCCTGCAACGCCGCCGTATCACCGATGGCGGCGCCGGAAGTTGCCGCCGGAATAATGGAGCACGCGACGGAGCTCGATCGGTTGCGGAGCGAGCTCGAACTGTTGCTCGACGAGATCAACAAGCTGCACGGTTTGCTCCAGACCAGTGAGTTCTTCGATTTCCATTAGCTAGATTGTGAAATTAGTGATGTGTTGATTGATTTTGAGCTGATCGTGATCGGATTGAATCGTGATTTGCGCGTTTTGATTATTAGGTTTTGGAGTTTTTGTTGATGACAAATGGTTGCATTGATTTTTGTGATTTTGCGTTTTGATTAGGTTTTGGAGGTATTCTATTGTTGTTGATTGATGAGAAGTGTGAGGTGAGAGGGAGTTTTTGGATTTGTGTGATTGATGGTGGTGTGGAAAGTGTTTATTGCTGTTACAGTTCATTTAAGCCTGTGTGATTTTAATGTGAGAGGTTAAAATGTGTTTGGTGTTATGAAACTGCAGCTTGCATTTGTCATTTTGCTTGAGGTTCTGATGATCATTATTAGGGATCTGTGCTTTAATCGATGGTTAATTCAAACGTGAGGTTCTATTCGAAATTAAGCGTTGATTAGTTTGAAACTTCGAATGTGAGCTTTAAACAATGGTTAATGTGTTATTCTTGTAAGATAAAACCAATGTGATTTGACTTCTGTTGAGTATTTTACATGTGATTTTTGTGTGAGGTTTAGTGAATGGTTGAGTTCCTTTGAGCTTACTTTTGAGTTTGGTCTTGTAAACGGGAGAATAGAAAACACTGTTGGAGTGTGCCAATTGATGTGGTTCTGGATACAGTTGTGAAACACAGATCCTAAGTTTTAGTGAAACAGTCCATTAAATTAGACTAATTAGTTAATGATTGGATCTTTAACGAGCTGTTAAATTCACTGTGTATCTGTTTTGGAGTTATTTGATTAAGTTTTGTGCTTCTTTTAAGTCCTTACTCTGTGACGTGATAGAGAAGAATCTTGAATTTGTTACTTCTTGGATTTGTACTATTTTACCTTTTAATGTTGGTAGTTTGCGCCTTTGCGACTTGCATTTGGTTTTGGTGTGCTTAAATTGGCATTGTGCAGATGGATATGTGCATATACTGTGATGCATTAGATATGTTGTGAACCTGAAAAAGTAATGAGATTTGAGCTTGTTGTAGTATCCTTCTTTATGGGGATGATGCAACTGAAACGTAATTTTAATTTCTCATGTAACAAATCTCGCATAGCAAATGAACTGATGCTTTTTATGCACCTGGATTATAGCAAGAATTAATTAAGAAGAATAAGAAACCGGAAATCTCATGCTTACTGTATCCAACATTTGGACTCTGGAGCCAGCTATAATATAACAACTTAAAAGTTTCATACATCGTATTGTACATTAGATATAGTTTTAGTATCTTATAGTGTCTGGAGGAGTTCAACTTAAGGTGATCTCGCATACAAATTCAGAAGATAAATTAATCAAGAGAGTTCATTTGACATCGTATGTGTTGAAGATAATTGTGTATCACCTACATATTTTAGGAACATAATCTTTTTCAACTACTACATCAGTTTAACGCTTTCTTTTCTTCTCCCTTGCATTTTTCTGTATCCATACAGATCCTGCAGTAGTCGAGAACCCTGGTGATGAATCATTGTCAAGGCTCAAGATGTTATACATTCAGGCCAAAGAGCTGTCTGAGGCTGAAGTGATGTATGTCTTTGTTATGCTCTTAAGAGGCTTATGATTTTCTGAATTTCATCTTCAGTTATGAACAAAGTTCTTTTTCTTTTCTGTTGCAGTATTTCCAATAGATTGCTTGAACAACTCGATGCATTACTGGCTTCTGAGACTGCAAAGCAACCTCGAAAAAAGCCAGGTTTGTATCCACAATGAGTAAACATATATTGTACTCTGGCTTTGCCTAGATGTGCTTAGCTAGTCTTGTGTTACTTTCCAAAATATAAATTATAGGTGGGTCGTGGAATTTATTCTTTTGGTCGTGCTGCATGCTAGATATGTAACAGGCTTGTTAACGGGCGTCGCACCCATCAAAACCCGCACTCCACCCGCCCCGCTCAGCACCCGGTCCGGACCTGGCTACCTGAACCTTTTTTTTCCGTTTTTTTTTTCTTTTTAAAACCTTGTTGCTGGAACATTACCAAAGTCCAGTTCTGCAACATACAATACAATTTTTTGGATCTTAGTTGAACGGTTTTCATACTGCAACATACAGTATAAGTTGGGTTTTGGAAGGCACAGACTCATGAGCACATGTTATGTTAAAATGTTAAATCAATATATCCAAAAAATCTGTGTAACAAATATCATTCTATATGGTAACTCTTAATTGAATGGCTGATCACGAAGAACAATAACTAGTGCACAATCATTTGCTCCCCATAACATGTGGAATCACGAAGAACAATAACTAGTGCACAATCATTTGCTCCCCATAACATGTGGAATCACTAGTGAACAATAACTAATGCCTAAGAAGTGAAATCACTAAGCTCTGTGCACGGGCTTCTCAATAGTTTTCAGGCGATTTATAAAAATGGGCCCTTTTTCTTAAAGGATTTTTTGGGTGTTATCATTCTGGTATATTTTCTTTAGTTTTCTTTTCCTTGTAAAACATGCAGATGCAATATTTGTATATGAAAATTTTGTGCTTATTTATGGAATAGAAAACTTAGAAACTATTTTATGGGAGGTAACTTTTTTTGTATATCACCTATTATTGATTATTAATCGTACATTGTAATTTTCTTAAAAGTCGGGGCATTTTGGAAGTTGGGGTATAAAGCAGCAGCCTTAGTGGCCTATATACTTCCCCTGGTTCTGCAATCGTAAGTACTAGGACATGTTAAAGTTACCAGAATGAGCAAAAGACAGCGTTGTCTATTATTCCACAATATATGCATGGGTTCTATTATTGTATGTTATGTAACGGGTATTTCACCCACACCCAACCCAAAAATAGAGTGGGTATGGGTTGGTAGTGGTTGCTATACCTGCTTACTCACTTACCGGTGCTTTCCTGCCGGGTATGCAAGCGATTTGGTTACGGGGCGGGTAGCACCTGTTTACAGTACGATGACTTCTCCTTGAGACTCTTTTCCATCTGTTATACCTTTAAAGTAAGTCGAGATTATGGTAAGAAGAAAGAAAGACAATATTATTGTTGTGATTGCCAAAAAAGAAAAAAGAAAATTTGAGCTCATATGAGATGACATCTGCACATATACTGTGAGTCTTGACGATTGGCTTTCATGAATGTAACATTGAAGTTGAATTGCAGAGTCTACTAAGAAGAGAAAACGGGATCCAAATGGCCCTAAAATTTCTTCATCCATACGAAGTCACCTGGAGTCTCTTGCAAATTTGAAGGGTGAACATGTATGTATTTAGCAAAAGTTGTTGATCTATCCTATTAATTTTCCTTGAGTTGGGTTGGACTTTTAAAGCAGCCTTTCTCTCTTTCTCACTCTTACTCGCCTGTCACTTTAATTCAGGTAGCTGCGAGGGTTACTCAAAAGGACGGTGAAACTTATGAATGGGTTGTAGTGAAAGTGATCCATTTTGACAAGGAAATAGAAGAGTGAGTGCTTTCCCGGCAATCCTGTTAAACTTCGATTGGATTCTCTTCTATAAGGAGATACATCAGATAAAGTAATATTTTATGATTATAATTGTGGAAGATAGGGGCTCATGATTGCATTTAATGTAGATTTGAAGTCGTGGATGAGGAACCAGGGGACGATGAGGAAAGCAACGGGCAGAGGTAGGAGTTTTCTTCTCGTTCGTACTATATGATCTTTAGTTAATTCAATGTGTTTCTGCTTCTTTTTCTCAAGAGAACTGCACCTTTTTTTTTATTTTGGAATTAGAGCAAACAGTCAAATGCTGATTCCAGTTTGCTGCATTATGTTCTCATATCTAGCGCAAAGCTATGCTACGATTTGGGGCTTGGTTTTTATTACTTATGTGATGCACTGTGTTAATGTTTTTGACTGATAACGTAACTTGTTCTTTCAAATTTTACATTGATAATTATATAATTATATTGCTGCTTTCAGAAAATACAAGCTGCCTACGTCACATATCATACAACTCCCTAGGCGGACTAATCCCTCTACTGCCAACGACTTCCCTCCTGGAGAACATGTACTGGCTGTATATCCCGAAACCACCACTCTGTATAAAGCTACCGTTGTACAAGCTCATAAGGTAATAGTTTGCTTGATTTGTTCCTTCTACATATAAAATAAAGTGACACTGATTGTTGTCTATTTTACATGTAACTTGGTGTTCGTTTTTCACAATCATGCAGAGAAAGACTGACGAGTAAGTACCTTTACTTTTCTCTTTTGTTATGCTACCTTGCTTTCGTGAAACTGCACATAATATGTGCATAAGTACTAGTATATCCATATATTTCATTCACATTTTGTGGGATTCGCACATCATCTATGCTTAAGCGCAACATTATCTGTTTATTTCGCAAAATCTTGAAAATGTGCGTTGTTTGACATTGTCAGCTATGTCTTGGAATTCGATGATGACGAAGAGAATGGATCTTTGCCACGAAGATTGGTACCCTTCTACATGGTTGTCCCCCTTCCCAAAGGATACCAACAGTGAGTTAAATGTCCATATTTGCGAATACGAAAATCAGTGAGATAAATTTTGTTTATAGTTTCAGAACCCTGCATGGTTTCTGCATAGGGCATACTGTATATATATAGCACTACTCCTGTAAAACTGATGAGCATACTGGATCTATACATATTACACCTTGAAAGTAACATTATCATCTTTTAACTCTTTAATTTTCTGTGTTCAAATGAAAAAATTAGAATAAACATCGACATGCATGCTCTTCTTTTTTTTTTTCTTTTTTTTTTCCGCATGCACTTCTGAGTTACAACCATTCATTATTCGGGTTGTTGCAACTTGCAAGCCATCTGTTTGTGGTTTCAGTATAACCAGCAAAAAGACTTGGGGTGCCATTTACAGTTGCTCTGTTTCTGCACCAAACATCGTAGCTGATACCGCTGAAAGAATCCTCAATTCCTGTAGAATGCAAGAAGAACTCACATGTTTTGAGACGGAATGAGTACTTTGTATCAAACCCGCCCCGATTCCAACCTATCTTCCCACTTGTAAAAGGGAATCCGCGTAACGGAAACTATTGTTGGTAACAACATTCTCAATTCAGGGAAGGAGCATTAATTTGGTCGGTACGAGTATTGTCCACTAGTGTTAGGTACAGACAACTAAGTGACACCAGCAATGAAATTTTAATGAAATATTTGTCTTCAATATACTAAAGGACGAGTTTTCGGATATGATAGGGGAACGCGGGATCATAAAAGATATTAGGATCGATGGAAATTCAATAGAAACGAATAGAATCCACTATCAACGAAAACGACTACGAGTATAAAAACTCAAGAACATGGTGTAGAATCGAACTAAAAGCTACTACTAGACAAGTTCTTGAAAATGACAAAAAGGGCCCCAAAGTTTCACATTTTCAACTAAGTCAACACCATTTGACTGGTTAAGCTTAATTTTTGGTACAAAGTTGCTTTCTAATACATGAAAACAAAATTTTAATTTTCCATTCTTTGGTCTCTCACTAATAATTTATCCATAGATTAAGGCCTGTTTTCAGGAACTGAACAATTATTATTTAGATAAATGCACACCCATTTCGGTGATCAAACCCGTGACCTATTGGGTACGAGGTGTCTCAACTTGCCACTCGACTACAACGTTTTGACAGAACAGAACAATTATACTTATATGTCTTCCTGGAAAACACAATCATGCCGTGATTTATAAACATTCTACACTTTTTTGATTGCTTTAAGATTATATATACCTTGCTACAAGAATGTTTAATGCTTAAGCAAAATTATAACAGTTTAATGATTGGTTAATGCACTAACACATGCTGTAATGAACTCTGATAATTGATCTAGTCTAGCTGCTGCCTGCTGTTCTTTAATTTTCATAAATTCTGGTTAGTTTCTTTGCTTCAAAGTGAAGCCAAGAAACACAGATTCATGAATTGTTAGATTTTTCACTCACTTTTACGCGTTTTACTGTTCGAAAGACAAGCTCGTATAAGGCGTAAGTGTAACTTTAACTGTGAATTTTGGAATGTTTACACTCTGATAAATGAATTCTCTGTCTATGTATGTTATGTTCTTTCACAACATCAATGAATTGAAGACCCTTGCTTGTGGCATGCTTGTGAGATGGCGACCGGTGGATCAGACAGCGAACCGTTGACTATTCGGTTGGCGATCCATTGATTCGCAGCTTCAGAGTAGTGTACGCCGTCCCAGCTTATAATCCTGGAAGGATCCTGGCAAGAGCCTGCGAAAACTTCAGTTCCGTTCACAGTTCCTCTGTTCCCACAGTACACATCGTAGCCTATTCCATGATAACCGCAACATACTTTGAAAGGATCTTCGAATCCTGGAACCAGAAAGAAATTGTGAGAAGCAACATTTCATAATCTGATGTTCATAATCATAACCATTCGAGGAATCATTGTGTCGTTTACCATGCGTTTTGGCATTGGCAATCAGGTCATATTTTGCCTTGTACATGTCCACATAGACTAATGCAGCATCAGAAAGCTCTGCTCTCAACTTCAATATTTCAGCCTTCATCTGTTTGTTGAGCTCCACGGCTACGTCGTTTTGGCTTTTTATACAGCCAATTTCATCCAAATAGTCCTGTTCAGGATCTTTCACTTTAGCTACGGAAACCGCCAAACAGCCGATTGGCCCTGTGTTGTGTATCCAAAATGTCTTTGCCCCTCTTTGATACAGAACCTACAGAGAGCTCAAACGATTAGTCTGAACCGAGTTGTTAACAATGCGACGTTAGTATGAAACTTAGGCTCTGTTCTTTTCGTCTGAACAGAACTGAAGTGCAGTACAAAATATAACTAAGCAAGCCTGAACATAACTGAACAGAACTGAACTGAAAATAATGAGTTTTCAGATGAAAAGAATAGCCTTACTCGGATTTGTAAGATAAACTGGCGGATTACTCCTGGCACCGCAGCTAGCTGCTGTTCGTGATTTAAGGTTCGCATAGCTGCAGCTATGTCATTTTGTCCTATATCGATTGTGAAGAGGCCCTGGTAAATGTCAGCGGGTTTCGGTATCCTTTTCAAGAGACATTCGTCCTTCGCTGCAAGACAGAAAACTATAAGTTCCTGCAATGTCACAGAACGGATGAACGTGTATTATGCAAGAACGGAGATTCGACTAACATGTATTGTACATATCAGCTGTTCTATCCTTCAGCTGAGTAAAATGCTCGACTTGGATTTCAAGATTGAACGGACTAGCACCATACACGAACCACGATTCATTAGGCCGCATAATGGTTGCACCGCCTGTCGCAAAGTCTGCACCGTGCTTGTAACTTGACCCTAGCGTATCCAGGTAAGGACTCAAGTACGGCAACCCCAGATG
>JAQRGC012281407.1:0-13283 GCA_028659135.1 Plantago lanceolata
GGATTATGTCGAAAGAAGTCAATGAACACACTTTTATTTCTATGGCAATCTTGCTGAACAAGTGTTGAAATCAGTAATTTGTGGATTGGAAATTTGCTCTTTCAAATTGAAGGATATAGCTTTGATAGGTGAAGTGGTTTACACGATGTAGATGTACTAAATGTGTGGTTTGTGAGTATGACTATGTTTTAGTGGATAGTCAAATAGTATTGTAGATTGTTTGTCTGTTTTACCGATTGTAAAGCTGTTGATGCATTCGGACTACAAAATGTAGTTTTAAGTTGGTTCGTATGAACTAAAGGCTTTCTGAAATTCTTAATTTTCGTATTGAAATTACTTTGTAGAAAATTTTAGCCACTGCCTACCAGTTTTGTAGTTCACGGAGTTAATTTATGGGGCGTATGCTGTGCCGAATATATTGCTTCTGTAAATTGAGAATGTGCTTTATCAAATATGAATGTGTAGTTTGCCATGGAATATGCAACCCATCTTCTTTATCAACTTCATTTCCTTGATGGTGTTTTTCTTTCTTATAATTGTATTTATTTCTCCCATTTTCAGAACACAAGGATTTCTAGCTTTGTTCACTGGTGATACCGGTGAAATCCGTGCGGAGGTTAGAGATCAAATCGACACAAAGGTAGCAGAGTGGAGAGAAGAAGGAAAAGCTGAAATTGTGCCAGGTGTTCTCTTCATCGACGAAGTCCACATGCTCGACATTGAGTGCTTTTCTTTCCTGAACCGTGCACTGGAAAATGACATGGCGCCCATATTAGTTGTTGCAACCAACCGAGGAATCACGACAATCAGAGGCACGAATTACAGATCCCCACACGGCATTCCAATTGACTTCCTCGATCGCCTGCTCATCATCTCCACCCAACCTTACACAGCGGATGATATTCGGAAAATTTTAGACATCAGATGCCAAGAGGAAGACGTCGAAATAACTGAAGATGCAAAAGTCCTGTTGACAAAGATTGGAGAAGATACCTCACTGAGATATGCTATTAACCTTATCACATCTGCCGCATTAGCCTGCCAAAAACGCAAGGGGAAGATCGTCGAAATGGAAGACGTAAGCAGAGTGTACGAGCTCTTTTATGATGTGAAGAGGTCTACACAGTATCTGATGGAGTACCAAAGCGAGTACATGTTTAGCGAGGTCTCTGCAGGAGATGGTGAAGAAGATGATGCCGCCAATGACATGGTTTCATAAGTGACTAACTTGGACTCTTGGACTATGTAACATTCCCCATGTAAGATGCAACTGCATTTACTCAATTGATTTGGTAAATCTTATTTTGGCCTGCAACGAACAGAAAATCACTTTTCTAATGTTTCGATTTTACTGCTACTATTATGTCTTTGCCCCTCTTTTGAATGAAAAAGAATTTCATCTCATCTAAAACCCGCACAGCCGCATACTGCTCGGAGCGTATGCCTTACGTATCAGCAGCCCAACTGTTCTTGATCATTACAGTTGTGCTACTGCTGTTGATACGGTATACGCCATTCGACCCTTCCCTTCCTATGCTTAGTGACATTTTCTTGGTGAAGGTAGTAACTGAATGTCTGAATCTCATCATATTGTATGTTTTTTATTACTACTCCCTCCTATTCAAAATGTCGTTTTAGCTACTTTTACAATGTTACAAATATATGTCGTTTTGGGAATATCAATATATTTTTTGCTATTTTTAGGTGTCTTTTTTAAATATTAAAATGCTTCTTTTACTATTAATAGATATTTTTGGACTAGAATTGTGTGTTCTTAATATGTGTGCAAATGTCTAAAACGACATTTATTTTGAATAGGAGGAGTACTTCATTACATACGACTTTAGCTAGTGTACAAAACAGAAGCATAAGGATCTGTTCTACCGACACTCAAAACAGGATCATTGTTCAGTTAACATGTGTGCATCACTAATCCACCTACCAATCTTTGAATAGTATACTATACTGTTACAGTACTCCTTTCCTGTGATCCCGCCATAATCCCAGCAAATTTTATGAGCATGACATTTAAACTTTTAATAGTCCAAAAGAGCAGCTTCTTCAGGTTCATGTCATTCTCAAAATTCTAAATTCATGTGCACCAAATGACTATAAAATTCATCTCATTGGAAAAACCAATCACACTTATTAACCAATATTATTCACACTCCTTGAAAGACTCTTCCTTTCTTGTCTCCTACATGTGATATTATCAGGACCAACACAGGCAACTTCTGACTTAGCTAGACCCATACATTTTTGACCTATTGTTCTTCAGTCACGAGCTTCAGTTTCAGTGTTTCATCATAGCTAGTACTGAAAACCAAAAAATCTATCCTCAAATCCATCCATGGGTACATCCTCAGCAAAATCATCAAGTTTTGCCGCACCGAATAAGTATCTATGCACTGCAGCTCTAGTTGCATTTCTGATAGTTTGTGCTTGGTGGACTGTTTCTGACCCTTTGCAAGATTTCTTGATCTTGAGAGACAGTCCTGGCTCACTTTCCTCGTCGGCACTTACGGCGGCGGAAGAGTCCCCGGGCGCAACGTTTTACGACGATGCGGAAACTGCTTACACGGTCGGGAAGCCGATGGTTGATTGGGATACGAAGAGGCGGGAATGGTTTAAGCGTCATCCCGGGTTCGAGTCCGGGAAGGAAAGCAGGGTACTTGTTATCACGGGGTCTCAGCCTTCGTTGTGTAGGCATCCGTTGGGAGATAGGCTGCTACTGAGGCTGTTCAAGAACAAGGTTGATTATTGCAGGGTTAACGGTTATGAAATTTTCTATAACAATGCGCATTTGGAGCCGAAAATGAGCTTCTACTGGGCGAAAATACCGGTAGTTCGTGCGGCCATGATGGCTCATCCTGAGGTTGAGTGGTTCTTTTGGGTGGATTCGGATGCGGTGTTTACGGACATGGAGTTCAAGATTCCGTTGGAGAAGTATAAGGATCATAATTTCGTTGCTTATGGAAACCCGAATTTCTATTACGAGGAGAAGAAGAGTTGGTTAGCTTTGGTTGCAGGTATTTTTCTGATAAGGAACTGTCAGTGGTCTATTGATATGATGGAGGCTTGGGCGAGCAGGGGGCCGTTGAGCCCGAAGTACACCGAGTGGGGTGAAGTGATGAAAGCAACGTTCCACGATAAGGTGTTTTCGGATTCCGACGATGAGTCTGCCTTGATATATTTGCTCTTGAAAGAGAAGGAGAAATGGAGCGACAAGGTTTTCGTGGAGAATGAGTACTACTTGAATGGATACTGGCTGGAATTCGTTAACAAGTTCGATAACATTACGAAGAAGTACGTGGAGGTGGAGAAGCGAGTACGCAAGCTGAGGCGGCGCCACGCCGAGGTTGATAGCTCGAGCTATGCGACTTTGAGGGAGCAGTATCTGGCAGAGGAAGGTGAACTGAAGAGGCCGTATATCACTCATTTTGCTGGGTGTCAGCCTTGTAATGGGGATCATAACACGTCGTTTGAGGGCGATTCTTGTTTGGTGGGGCTTGAAAAAGCGCTGAACTTTGCGGATAATCAGGTGCTTCGCAACTACGGGTTCATGCGCCCGGATATATCAGATGGCTCGAATATTGTACCTGTGCCGTTTGATTTCCCTGGAGGCGGACTTTATGGTGAAGTTTTCTGATAGAATTAGTATGCAAGAGTTTAAGCATCTGTATGTTCTCTGTTTCAAAAAAAAAGAAAAAAAAAAAAAAGTGTCTGTATGTTCTGATTTTATTTTCATATAAGTTATAGAAAAATGTTCTTTTCAGTTTGTGCTTTCTAAATCATGATAGTGCCAAGATAGTCCTAAAATTACTCAAAGGGGATGGTTTGGTTGAATCTAACACCTGGGTAAAATGGAAAGTTCCCCCTGCTAAGGCCTGCTTGGTTCATGTGAAACACCGCTTTACTTCGTTGTTTTTATACTATAAATAAATTCCGTTGAGTTCAGATTCATTAAACTTAATACGGTGCGGTTCTCTTTGACAAATCAAACAGGGCCAAAGTATGCCTTCTAACAGGCCTGCTAGTTTCTTGATTATTCACCAATCTCCATCGGTCTATGCATCTTAAAAATTTCATGTCCTAATGAAATGATAATATTATGCTTCTAAGGAAACAGTATCCATGATCCCAGGAGTGTTACTTAATGCCAACACATGCAATTAAAGTCTTGGAACTGTAGTTAACAGCACAAATTAAGCAGTCTATCAGCAATAGTTTATGTTACTTCAATTCTTTGAAAATCACATTAGTCCTTGTTATTTGTGTGAACTTAATCTAATCACATGCTAACTGTGAGTCAACTAAGCTGCAGGCCTGCAGTGTGTTATATATGCTTGAGGCTTATACAGTGTGCAGTTCATGTAAACTGTTACTGAGTTATACTTATACCTCCAAAGAAGTATCAGTTCTATAAACTTTAGTTCATGGCCAAATCATCAAGTTTCTCAACCTCAGATAGATGGTTATCCACTGCAGCTATTGCGGCAATCGTACTAGTCTGCGTTTGGTGGACCATCGACGACCCCTTGCCTGTCTTTTCAGTCTTGAAGTATAGCCCCGGCCCGAATCATTTCTTCCCTGGAACGAGCGAAGAGCCTACCGCTGTTACATTTTACGATGACGAGGAAACTTCTTACACTATGGGTAAGTCTATGGTTAACTGGGATGTAAAGAGAAGTGAGTGGTTGAGGTATCGTCCAGGTCTCGAATTGGGGAAGGAAAGTCGTGTGCTCGTCATCACAGGGTCTCAGCCTTCTCTGTGCAGGCATCCGTTAGGAGATCGTTTGCTACTGCAGCTTTTCAAGAACAAGGTGGATTATTGTAGAATCAACGGTTATGGCATTTTCTACAACAATGCACACTTGGAACCGAAGATGAGCTTCTATTGGGCTAAGACACCGATAATTCGTGCAGCCATGCTCGCTCATCCTGAGATCGAGTGGTTCTTTTGGGTGGATTCAGATGCGGTGTTTACGGACATGGAGTTCAAGATCCCGTTGGATAAGTACGAGGACTATAACTTCGTTGTTGGTGGCAGGCCTGATTTTTATGACGACAGGGAAAAAAGTTGGTTAGCTGTAAACGCAGGCGTTTTTCTGATAAGAAACTGTCAGTGGTCCATAGACTTCATGGAAGCTTGGGCTACCATGGGACCAAGTAGTGCGAATTACTCGGAATGGGGCCAAGTCATGAAATCAACCTTCAAGGATAAAGTGTATTCTGATTCAGATGATCAATCTGCTCTGGTTTATTTGCTCTTGAAAGAGCAGAAAAAATGGAGTGACAAGGTTTACATAGAGAATGACTACCATTTTAATGGGTACTGGTTGTATCTGGTAGATAAGTTCGATAACATTGCCAGGGAGTACATGGAGGTCGAGAAACGGGTGAAAAGTCTCAGGAGGCGCCATGCAGAAGCTGTTAGTGCGAGTTACGCGTCTGTCAGGGAGCAATACATGACGAAGGGAGGCACAAAAGGGGATCGCTGGAGGAGGCCGTATATCACACATTTCAATGGCTGTCAGCCATGTAACGGGGACCATAACGCGAGCTTTAAGGGCGATTCTTGTTTAGTGGGGCTGGAGAAAGCATTGAACTTTGCAGACAATCAGGTGCTTCGCAATTATGGATTCATGCGCCCTGACATAGCAAAAGGTTCGTATATCATACCTGTGCCATTTAATTTCCCTGATGAGCTATAATCAAAACAGGTTTCACAGTATAAGGTATGCACGAATGATTTACCGTCTGTATAAGTTCTGAGTTTTCATTCAGTTACCGATATAGTTCCCTTCATTTTCAGTTTGTACTCCGCGGAGCTTGTTTAGATCAACGCTATACATACTGTTTACGCCATTTGGCAAGTATACACATGTTCATTCTATATATGGCCTTGTTCTTGATTCACAATCGAAGCTTTAAGCTGTATCTGAGCCTGTCATTAATTGTTTAAATCATACTATACGACTGATCAACCAACGTAATCTTTCGCTCAGCTTCTGCTTTGTATCGAGGCATGATTACTGCATGATGCACGCGAATACTCTGTGAACGATACGACTCGTGTAACTAAAACGCGTCATGAAGGGCTCACAGTATTGCAGAAGTGATGAATATTGATCCATCTTTCTTTGTTTGCCCTGTCAAGACTAGACTTTCAGTTGTAATCTATGAATAGTACCAGATCTCCTAGTCTTAAGGAAACATCCTAGTCCTAAGGAAACACACTTGTAATATGAAATTAACAATAGAAGACACACTGCCTGATCTCCAAGTCTAAATCTCATCAGTCACCACATGCAAATTTTCATCTAAGTTCAGATTCTGTTCAGGCCCTTAACAGCACTTGTCAATCTATGATCTGCCAATGTTCATGTAAGAATTTTCTATCAATCTGCACAGATTGCTGAAGGTTCTCCCCGGAAACATATAATATTACATCAGTTCCTCAAAAGACTCATTATTCCTTGTTCTTTGTGTTATACTAAAGCTCATCACATGCAAATTCTGACTCAATTAAAGTTAGTATTCTCTAGGACTCACCTTATAGACAGTTAGACACAGTCAAGTAATTCATACAAATCCTCACCGGGCCGAAAAAATCACTCCTCAAAACCGTAAATCCATGGCCAAATCATCAAGTTTAGCTACCTCAGATAGGTTCCAGTGTACTGCAGCTATTGCAGTGTTTCTAGTAGTTTGCGTCTGGTGGGGTGTCATCGAATCGTTGTCGATCTTTTCGATCTCGAAGTACAAGCCGAGTCCACCGCTAGGAGGTAATGGGCCTAGTGGGATTAGGACGAGAGAAGAGGCTGCAGATGCTACATTTTACGATGATAAAGGAACTTCTTACACAATACAGAAGTCCATGATGAATTGGGATACGAAGAGAACAGAATGGTTTAGGCATCACGTGGATTTCGAGTTTGGGAAAGAAAGCCGTGTACTTGTGATCACAGGCTCGCAGCCTACGTTGTGTAGACATCCGTTAGGAGATCGTTTACTACTGAGGCTTTTCAAGAACAAGGTTGATTATTGTAGAATCAACAGTTACGAAATTTTCTACAACAACGCGCATTTGGAACCGAAAATGAGCTTCTACTGGGCGAAAATACCGATAATTCGTGCAGCAATGATTGCACATCCTGAGGTTGAGTGGTTCTTTTGGGTTGATTCGGATGCAGTGTTTACAGACATGGATTTCAAGGTCCCGGTGGAGAAGTACAAAGATTATAACTTCGTCGTTTACGGCAGGCCTGATTTTTATGATGAGAAGGAAAAGAGTTGGCTTGCTGTAAGTGCAGGGATTTTCCTGATAAGAAACTGCCAGTGGTCAATGAACTTCATGGAAGCTTGGGCAAGCATGGGGCCGATAAGCCCTGAATACGTCCAATGGGGCAAGGTCATGAAATCGGCGTTCAAGGATAAGCACTTTGCAGATTCCGACGATCAATCTGCCTTAGTGTATTTGTTACTGAACGAGCGAAAGAAATGGAGTGACAAGGTTCATCTCGAAAATGAGTACACTATCAATGCATACTGGTTGCAATTTGTTGACAAGTTAGACAACATTACCACCAAGTACACAGAGGTAGAGAAACAAGTACACGAGCTCAGGCGTCGTCATGCAGAGGCTGTCAGTGCAAGCTACGCGTCTTTGATGGAGCGATACCTAGTAGAGCGAGGGTCAAATGGTTTCTATCAGAGGAGGCCGTATATCACACATTTCGCAGGGTGTCAGCCGTGCAATGGGGACCACAACACGAGCTTTGAGGGCGATTCTTGTTTGGTGGGGCTGGAAAAAGCTCTGAACTTTGCGGATAATCAGGTGCTTCGCAACTATGGATTTATCCGCCCGGATATTGGAAACGGTTCTCATATCGTACCACTGCCCTTCGATTTCCCAGGAGATTCTTAGCTTATGTTTCGTTTTCATCCAGTTCCAGAACTGTTTCTTAGCAGAATGAAATGTTTTCTTGTTGTAATTGACAGGTTTTGGTTATAGGCCAGTTGATAAACTTGCTGTAGTATTCAGTTTTTCCATGTTACATATACTTAATAGGCAAGAATGATCACCATTCTTACAGCTCAAGTGCTCGACTGGGTTAATCGTCAAAGCAGATAACAGTAGAAATCGAAAGAAAAAAAAGAAACTTAACAGGTTCATTAGTGTTGAAAAAGAAACCAGCTTTAGCTTTTGGTGGAAAAACTGTGATTTGTCATCCCTCAATTGCCTTCTGAAACTTTTGCAGAAATCTTTAAATTGGGCCTTAAAGATTTAACATTCTTAATTATAGATTAATGATTTGTTGCACCATGTCTAAATGTATAATGCTGTGTTTTTTGTCACATTAGCTAACAAAATGGTCATAAGAATCATTAAACTTGTTTGCTTTAAACTAATAAATTCTATCCTTTACAACTTTGATTTGCCTTTAAGCTTTTTGATACACCATGTCAAAGTTATTTTTAAGGAAATAAAGGTAAGGGGCATGCAAATGAGATAAAACAATTTGAAAATGCATATAATACACTATGTGATTAATTTATTTACCGCTAAACTCAAACTCAAACGATCTGTCGGAAACCTTTTAACTAGTCGTTTAAGTAACAAATGAAAAATCGCTAAGTAAAAGTGAAAAGAGTAGTGAAATGCGTGTATAAAAAACGTTTAATGTGGTTATTGATAGAGTAAAACGTAACTTTAAGATTTACTAATTTACTATCATAGATAGAAAAGGGTAAACATAGAAAAGGGATTCTCAAAATGGGTGTAAAGTTTTAAATGATTTCACAAATTAACTCTAGAATACTCATCTTTAAGAATTGGATATGAAATTTTATTGTTACTATATATGTGTGGCAAGTCAAAATTGCTTCAATTTCTCCCCAAATCAACCTCCATTAATGATACTAAAACATATACTTTAGGAGTTATATCCTTGAAATCAATACACATTCCTTTAATTTTATAATTTTATCCCCTTTAATATATTTGACCAATATTTAAAAAAATATCATCTGTAATTAATACTTAATAGTACTTTCTTCTTTAATCAATCATGTTACAAAATCTGTTCTTTTAGACTAGAGATTATATATTAACACACAAGAGCATCACAGATTTATATATAACTCTTCTTATGAAGTACATCAATCACAAATCAAAACCAGCCATGGCTAAACACATACTCTTAGCTAAGACATCAAATTTTGCTAAAGATTGGTGCTTAGTTATTACTGCTACAGTGACGGTTCTCATGATTTGCGCGGTTCCGTTGTTTCCCGGGCCGTGGCCGGGTTTCTCAAAGTTCATCTACAGGCCCAATGCCTATGGCTGCCCGCCAGGAGGCCGAGCCGTTGACATGGGCCAGGAATCAACACATGAAACATTTTACGACGATAAGGAAACTGTGTACACGCTAGACAAGCCGGTTACTAATTGGGATTCGAAGAGGACAGAGTGGTTGGTGCATCATCCGGCATTTGCTGCGGGTGTGGAGAATCGTGTACTTGTTCTCACGGGGTCTCAGCCTTCACCATGCAAAAGTCATGACGGAGATCATCTGTTGTTGAGGTTTTTTAAGAATAAGGTTGATTATTGTAGACGTCATGGATATGAGATTTTCTACAGTGACGCGTTCTTGGACCCAAAAATGCGTTCATTTTGGGCCAAGATTCCGTTGGTCCGTGCATCCATGTTGGCCCATCCGGAGGTGGAATGGATCTTTTGGGTCGATTCCGACGCCATTTTTACGGATATGGACTTCGAGATTCCGTTCGGGAGGTATAAGGATCACAATCTTGTGATTCACGGTTGGCCGGATATGATTTTCGAGAAAAGAAGTTGGGTTTCGGCTAATGCGGGTGTTTTTCTGATAAGAAACTGTCAGTGGTCCATGGACTTATTGGATGTTTGGGCCAGCATGGGCCCAAGAAGCCCAGATTATGACAAATGGGGTCGCATTGAGAGAGAAACCTTCAAGGACAAAACATTTCCGGCTTCGGATGATCAATCTGCTCTAATTTATTTAATCTTGAAAGAGAAAAATAAATGGGGTAATATGATTTATATAGAAAATGAGTATTCCTTATCCGGGTACTGGCTCACAGTCGTCGATAAGTTGGATGCCATAGCTAAGAAGGACGTGGGGGTCGAGAAGCGGGACCCGAGGCTAGGACGACGACACGCGGAGGTTATGAGTGCTAGCTACGGGAAAGAGAGAGAACAGTATATGGGGGAAGGAAGAGGACACGACGGACTGAGGCGGCCGTTCATTACACATTTCACAGGGTGTCAACCATGTAGCGGGGAGCACAACCCGATGTATGCAGGGGATTCTTGTGCAGTGGGGATGAAACGTGCATTGAACTTCGCAGATAATCAGGTGTTGCGTAACTACGGGTTTACGCGCCCGAATATGAGTAATAGTTCTCTCATCGAACCGGTAACGTTCTCTTTTTTAAAAGAGAAAAGGTAATGTACTCATTAGAAATTGAAATCATCTTTACCTTTTAGTGGCAAAGATGTTTAACTTAATCATGGCTTGCCAATTTATTGGCAGAATCAACCTTGGTGCTTAGGTTAAAGATGGGTTTTAACTTTTAAAGCATTGATAGTAGAATATAATTGTGTTGGCTTAAAAAAGCTCAGATCATATAAATTTGATTGAAGTGGAATATTTTTGTTTGCCATTGATTAATAGCCTAAACTCTTGCCTTTCTCTTTTACTTTTGGAGTGTTATACGGGATTAAGAGCCTTAATTAGGGAAACTTGTCTACTGTTTAGGATTAGAAATGATGAAATTGGACAAAAATCATGATTCGAGTTTTTAACCGATAATGTATCTGTTATGTACAACTAATTTAACGGAACACTATCATAGCCTAGACTCTACCGAGAGTATTAGAAATTAGTACATCGATTTATATTTAAGAGTGAAATTTAGCACCAAAAGACAAAGGCCACCATACCCTGAAGAGGATCTCCACTGACACTGACACTACCCTAGAAGACAAGAGATTCCAACTTCCATCTATTTTATCTTTTAGCAGCTTTAGTTTGCCTTTCATCATGCAAAAATGTTTGGTACATAACAAAAGGTTAAAAGCATGCAAGAATTGAAATCCAACTAACAAAATTGAGATAGTTTCAAAATGTCTATGCCAAATCTATCAAATTTTATGACACATTTGTATTGGCATAGAGATTCCTCAATTTCAAAACATCTATGTTTGGTGCCAAAAAAACTTCATTTCGAAATAAAATTATAATACGATCCACCCTCCGTTTCCATAGACATATAACAACCCGGCCACATACCCATAAATTTACATATACTCGATAGTAACTTACATACAACAGCCATACATAAACAAACAAACAAACCATCCAACCATAGTAACTCTCTCAAGCAGCAGGGTAATTGTAAGGCACCGGCAACACTACGGCCGGATCAAGTAAATCCGGATGCATATACCCGTAGTTCCTTAACACCTGATTATCCGCAAACAACAACGCCCTCTGCATAGCCTCAAAGCAAGTCTGCCCCGAATACATCTGATTATGATCCCCACTGCACGGCTGACACCCGGTAAAATGAGTAATAAACGGCCTACGCCAACTCCCCCTCGCATATCCCCCGGTGTACTTAAGATGCTCATCCCACACCGTAGCATAACTCTCGCTCACTTTCTCCGCATGCCTCCTCCTCAACCGCGGCACGACACGCTCAATCTTCTCGTACTGCTCGGTCACATTGTCGAATTTCCCCCCGATTTCCATCCAATACCCCTCGAAATAGTACTCCGCCTCGACGTAAACCTTGTTCGCCCACTTCTCCTTCTCCGTCAGCAGCATGTAAACCAACCCCGACTGATCATCCGACTCGGGGAACACTTTATCCTTAAAAGTGGACTTTAACACCTCGCCCCATTTATCATAATCCGGACTCTGTGGGCCCATGCTGGCCCACTTCTCCATAAAGTCCATAGCCCATTGGCAGTTCCGGATCAGAAACACACCCGCATTGATACTAGTCCAGCTCTTCTGCTCGTAAATCAAATGCTCCCACCCATGGATCACCAGATTATGGTTCTTGTACCGGTCCAACGGCAACTTAAAGTCCATATCGGTAACCGCCGCGTCCGAATCAACCCACCAGATCCACTCCGCCTCCGGGTGGGCCAGCATCGCGGCCTTAACAGTCGGCGTCTTGGCCCAAAACGAGAACATTTTATCCTGAAACAAAACATTGTTATAAAAAATATCCAGCCCATGTCTTCTACAATAGTCCACCTTGTTCTTGAAAAACTTGAGCAGCAAGTAATCACCAATCGGGTTCTTACACGGAGTCGCCTGCGAACCGGTCACCATCAAAATCCGGTTCTCGACTCCGGGTATAAAACCCGGGTGCTGCTTCAGCCAGTGGCTCCGCTTCTCGTCCCAGTTCCTCACCCGGGGCGAGTCTATAGTATACGTCAGCTTCGGGTCGTCGAAGTAAGTCGGGTCGGGCGGGTCCCGGGTCATATCCGGTCCGGAGACAGCATCCACTTCAGAACAGTTCCACATCGAGCCCATATCGGCCGGCATGACGGACCGGGTCGAGAAATACGGGTTCGGGGTGGGCTCGGGTGAGTAGAAAGAGTAGACGGCCCATAGGAGGAGGACCGCGGCGAGGAAGAAGCCGGTGAAGCGGAAGGCTTCGAAGAGAAACGACGAGGTTGGGTTGGGGGTGGAGCGGAACTTGGGCATGGTGGAGGGGTGGTTATGGAACATTGAGGTTTTGGTAGTTTGATGGTTCAGGGAGGAGGAGAGTGCCATTTTTAAAGGGGGAGGAGGGACATAGAGTTAAAAAACGAGGACTCGGTGAGATTCGTCGGGTAGCGGCGGAGAGTAGACACCTGGAAAATGGAGGTTTATAGGGTGCGAGATAATAGCTGAAAATGGGGAAGAGGTACAAAAGAGGTGATGTGAGGGGTTTAGGGTGGGAGGGGTAATATTAATGGGGGAGATCGGTGGTTGTTGATGGGGTTTTAATGGTGGTGGTAAATGAAACGGCCACGTTTTTTAGTGTTTAGTGTTTACTGCAACCGACAGAGATTATTTAGCAGTACGAGCTTGATTAGCAATCGGGCTATGGCTTTTTTTTCATGTTATGTTGTTGTGGTAGTGGTGGTGGACTGGTGGTGAATTGTGTTGGGGCTTTATGAATGAATAATGTCATAATGTGGCATTGGAGAGAGTGAAATTTTTTAAAAAGGGGAAGGG